>JAQGBS010003936.1:0-10887 GCA_034698545.1 Acrobeloides obliquus
ATTTTTTGACCCCTGAAAAATTTTTTCAGATTTTTTCGATGCGCGCAATCGATTTTTCGCATAAAATTACCCCCAATAGGGTCATTTTTACAAAAAAAAATTTTTCACTGAGAATAAGTGGTAAAAGTCACCCCCCCTTTAAAATATCTTGATGCGATAGTTGATAACCTGATGTCGATATACGTTCTAAGTTTTCGAGAAAGCTAAAAATCGTATCAACAAATTCGCTCTAGAGTTGCCTGATCATCTACTTATATAAGCGTGCGAATGTGTCTGAACTAACTTTTTCAGGTGCGATCCAAACAGTTCTCGCCAAAACAAAACATATAGGGGATGATGAGAGAACTCGATTTACACGACGTTTATGGGAATACCCTCAAAAATTCTACGATCACACAGGGATGTGGCAATTTCTGATCTTAACTTTGTTTTGGGATTAGTCTTTATGAACGCATTTTTTTCAATTTTTTGACCCTGGAAAAAATTTTTAGAATTTTTCGATGCGCGCAATCGATTCCTCGCATAAACCTAGAAAGTCACTTTCTAGGGGTTTTCTGACAGAGATGCAGTCACGATTCTTACCCCCCCCCCCTCTTTAAAAGACTTACTAAATAGCAGAATCTAGTAATATAATCTCGTGCTGCCTTAGAAGCACCTCCTGAATAATTGCAGATTTGTATAGTCTCTTTATAATAAATGTGATCTGGTCGTTGAACTCGTTATCGGCTGGATGAATACGTTGATATCTTTGGAATTCTTCGACATCGGTTTCAGCATCTTTGTCAACATCAATAGACAAACTTTTAGCACCTTCTATCAACTGACATACAGATTGTATTATGTTGGAATAAATTAAGTGCCGATAATTGACCATTTCCAACTCAGAGAAGCCATTTATGTGAAGGATCCTTTAAAAAAACATACAAAATCCGGTTACTATGTTTATCTGTACGTCCGTCCATGCGATCGTCCGTCCGTATGCCAATATTTCCGATTGTTCATAATTCCGCATGTCTGTAAAGCGCGCTAGTCATATCATACAAATTTTTCGCTTACTTCATTTGTTTAAATATCGTGCTTTTCCCTGATTCGGGTCCGCCTAAATTAAAAAATGAGAAATTCTCCCATACCATCAACACATACCTAATAACAATAATTTAAGCGTTTTCTTTGCATCTATGCGATCCAATTCTATCTGCTGCTCAATAAGCTGATTCCTTTGAACAAGTTCTTTCACCTCAGCTGACGAGAAGTTTGAAGTAGAAGTCTCTTTGGAACAGAATACGGCATTGCTACTACAAAACCAAGAAGAACCAAAGCTGGACATATCGAATCAGTAATATTTGCCTAAAATTTGTCAAATTTAAAATTCACAAACAGGAGACCGAGCGCCTTCGGCTTTGCGTTCGGAGTGAGCGCAGCAGTGCTCATCATTCGGCCTCGCTTTCCAAGTGAGCACTTGCAAAGTTAAATGATAGTAATCAATGAAAAGTTGAGCGATCAATCAATAACAGTTTTGGCTATTTATACCCTTCGATAGATGCACAAATATACAAATTTCGTGCAGGAAAATTTTTTTTTAAAAAACGAGTACAAAAAATTAGCCAATTTGGAGCACTTTTTCAAAAATTTGAATTTTCGATTCCCTAGGCATAGGTGTTCACGCACCCAGAGTGAGGTGATCGATTTATGAAGTTGTTTCTGCAAAAAATGACTTTCAGGTCTCAAATACAAAGTTAATCATAGGAAAATGGTTATAAAATGATACAAAATTGAAGAAAATTGAACAACTTTTTTAACTTTGCGAAAATTTGTTAATTTTTTAACGAAATTAATGGGAAAAAACTGATGTTGGGTCTAAATACAAAGCTGGTATTTAATTTTTGACCCATTACAATGAAGTTAGGGAGGATGATGGGTGATTTGGGTGATGCCACCCACTGGGTGATGGGTGGGTGAATTTTGGATGCTATCCCCTATTTTTTTGCCCCCTGTATTAGAGTTTCTTTTGGTTTCGATTTTTTATATTTTTTGGTTTTATCGGTTTTGACCTTTTTCAATTTCAGAAACTCTACTCGATATAGTGGGTATCCCTAATCCAAATTGAAACATAGCCTGGAATCGTATTCCCCATGAAAAACCCCGAGTACAAAAAATTAGCCAATTTAGAACATTTTTAAAAAATTGAAATTTTGACCCATGGGGGGGGGGTGCCCATTCTAGGGGTTATCCCTTGTAAGAGTGTAACCCCCATATACAGAGTTTATATAAAGTTTCCCGCACACGTTAAAAATAGCGGAGATTCCGATGAAAAATATAGGAAAAATTTTCGGGGGGTAAAGTTTTCTGGGATAATTTTATTGATGAATTGGCTGCGCACATTTTCAACGCATAAAAAATCTAACTGACAATGATTCAGGCGATTTTTACTTTAATAACTTTTTTTGACCTTGATTCAGGGAACAATTTACTTTTTTTTAAATGTTAATAAAAATGCAATTTGCAATGCTTTGGTTGGAAAAAAAGTATAGAACTTTATTATAAAGTGGATAGCTTTCCAACATTGAAACGTGAAAAAAAAGATTGAATTTTGCCGTCGCAAGACATTTACGCCACGTAGGGGATACTTTACGGGGAAAGCAATATTTTAATTTCATTTTAGTCTATATACCGTAGTGAGAATTTCTTGAGAATTTATAATGAGAATTTCTTGCATAATGAGAATTTCTTAATTTTTTCCAATAATAACGTTTTTATGGCTGATCATAATTTCTTCTCATAGTGACCGAAATAATTTGGCGCAAAATGTGCTTAACTCGAGCTAGAGCTTACGCCCAAACTCAGAAGTCAGCATAAAATAACTTCGGGGTTTTAATTGATCAACTCCAAATAATTGACACATGTAAATTGATTATGAAGTCTCATATAAAAAATGGCGGAGAAATCTATTAAGCAATGTCTGCAACAACAAAAAATATACAGAGTGATCCTAAAGTTCATACTCATTTATTAATTCAATATAAATTGTTGAATATTTATCTAAAAAACATATGTCTGGGCGTAATTTTATGCGGGGAATCGATTGCTCGCATTTTCGAAGGATGAAAAATTTTACCTGACTCTTATTCAGGCAATTTGGTTCCAAAGATAACAAACTTCCATGATTAAGGGTCAGGAAAACTGGATGTTTTTCCTTCTTTTTCCGAGTATAATTTGGGTATAACTTAATTTTGTTAATAATATTATTTTAAGCCTGATTTACAATCAAGTAAAAAATTGATGGATAATAAAAATTTTAGAAATAGACACGACATCCCCCTCAAACGTCGATGACAACGACATCACCCCTCTCAAACCCCGTACGAGATACGATATCCTCCCTCAATGTCTTACGACATACGACATCCCCTGGTAAAATTTTACCACCCATAGTTGTGCATGTCTGATCGCTGTGGTGGGGGGGGGGGCAGGGTCCGTGGAGCATCAAAATCATAAAAATAAATAAATTCATCTAATGCCCTCTTATGTTATAACTCTTATTTTGAAATTTTATAGCTTGATCCGCGGCGCACCAAAATGCCAAAAAGGTGGAAGCAAGAATAAAAAATAAAAAAGAATATCGACAATCAACTCAGTTTTCCAAGTCCTTCAAAATGAGTACCATATCATGGGGTTTAGAGGTTTTCTCCATGATGGAGTGGCTAAAGCAACAGATTTGCAATTTATAGGTCGCGGGTTCACATCCCACTTCAAATTTAAAGTTTTTTACCCTTTTTTTCACCTTTTCGTCATCTTAGTGCGCCGTGGACGTGAACAAATTATTAAAATATTAAAAATAAAATAAACGAAAAATATTCAGGTACTGATATTTTTTGTATTATTATAGTTTTCCATTTTTAATATTTTCCATTTCTTCGTCACTACTTTCTTGTTCTATATTTGAGGAAAAACATTGTATCTCAACTTGAAAATCAATTTTATTTTTATTGTAAGTTTTAGAAGATTCAGATGAACTTGAAATCTAAAAATATTATCTTACTATTACTTTTACCTTATTTATTTGCAAGTTAGTTTGTATCGCTAATCGTTTGTACTTATAGAGAGCTTTCCAGCAAGGGGTCGATGTCCTTATTTTGGGAAACGGAGGAAAATCTCATTTTAGATGCCTTTTTTGGCCTTATTTTTTTCGCTTCCCAAAATACGAAATAAGAACATCAACCACTCGTTGGAAGTCTCTTCGTGAGTATAAACGATTAGCGACACAAAATAATATTATAAAAACGGGAATTATTTTTTCTTACATAAAATATTTTTTCATCACAGAAATTTTCTTTTTGATAAGTATTGTTATGAGAATGACATGGAAGATGCACTATGATTTTAAATAGGTTTGTTAAAACAAAATAATTCCCAGGAATTAAAGCCTTTTCGGAATCAAAAAGATGCAAAATAAATAAATAAAATCATGAAAGGGGTCATCCAGATATTACGTAATCACTTAGGGGGAAGGGGGTAGCCAAATGATTACGATTGATTACGGGGAGAGAGGGGGGGGGGTCAGGTCAATGATTACGTAATCACAATGTATAAAATTTTTACCAAAATTGTCCAATTTTTTTCATTTTTTAACAAAATAATTATAAAACAGCGCCGCAAAGGAATTTTTTTTCTAAAAAATTACAATTTTTGTAGAAAAAATGAAAATTTTAGGACCTTTTTGATGAAAAAATAGGAAATTTTGGTCATTTTTGGTAAAAAATGATAATGGGAGATCATTATAATTTTGAAAAAAATTTTCGAAAAATTTGGGGCTAAACATAAGGGGGAACCATTAGGGAAAAATTTTAAGTTTTCTAGGAATGGGGGGAACCCCCCCCCCTTCTAGTTACGCCACTGATTGTAATCATCTTCATCCGTTTTAAATCAAATTTTTATTAAACATTGATAAATTTAAACAATGATTTAAACAAAATTTCATCGAAAAATTATTGAGAATTCTACGCTTAAAAATGAGTGTTTTTCAAAAAAAATTTTCGCGCCAACAGACGCAAAAAAATTGATTTTGAAATTTTTTTAAAACTCGAAAAAATTGCCTTAGTCCTCCCTTATGTTTTTTTATAAAAGTTTTCATGAAAAAATATCAGCAGATTTGTGTTTCTCACATAAAAGTTCCCTTGGGCAATTTTTCAAAATTTTCAATCACGAATTCAAATTGTCGCCAAAAATTTCGGAAACTACAATTCCAAAAAATTCTGCCCCCTACTATATCAATTTTTAAAGTTTTCATACTAAAATTTGCATATTGATATATAAATTCTAATGATTGAAACATTCCAATTTTAAAGTCATTGAATTTCGAAAATGTCGCCAAAATGTTCGCCATGACTCAAAACTGTAAATTATGAAAAATTAGCCTCCAAAACGTATATTTGATAGAGTTAACCAAAAAACAATTTTACTTTTTAATTCACCTGACAGAACTTTCCGCTGCACCTAATAATTCATTATTCGAAGAAAGAAGCATAAAGGATATTAAACCATGTGTAAGAATGTACATTTAAAAAAATTAAAATTTGGAATTATTGTAGCGTAATTGAAAGTTAATTCATCCACATATCATAAGACTAAAATTTTTTTGAAGTAGACGTTTCATATTTGCACTTAATTTTACATGCAAGCATCATAAGAAGTTTTTGTATTAAAAGTATACAATCCCCTCTCCATAAATGGACACCCTACGGAGGGGAGGGGGGGGGGTGTCCATTTATCGAGAGAGCTCAATTTTACGCTATGAATTTCTTCCAAAATACAAAATTATGTTTTTCTCTTCCCAAAAACAAGATTTTATGTGATTTTAGTGTAAAAACAATGCCAAAGATTTATAAAGCTACAGAATTAAAAAAATAAGACAAAAAGAACAATTGTACGACAAAAGATAACAGAATCACAGGCAGGATCTTAATCCGATTCCTCTTCTGTCGATTCCATTATCGAGGGATTCCGCCGGATCCAGACGGTTCTTGTGTATAAAACGTCATCGGGTGAAGACGAAGCCAGTGTAGTGTGCAACACTTCTTGCTGCCATTGGTGGAGAGCACCGATGTTGATGCTGCCGGCTTCGCCCTGGATGCTTTTGAACTGGACCGAATGACGTCGTTTAAAGTTGTAGAGTCATTCTTCTAATGCTTTAAAGTCGAGGTTCTCAACATTTTCATCACTTCCTTGGCCTTTCCCTTAAAAAGAAGTTAACCTCAAAAACCAGTTCCCTAAAAAATGCCTATCTTAAGTAAATTGTTAGAAACAGGAATGTTTTTGCTTAACAGCTACTTCATCCATCTCAAAAGTATTTCTTCCATCTCCGAATATTTTGCTGGTTCAGGCAGGCTCGCTTCGCTTCCGCTCATGCTTCAATCGCTTTTTTGAGGACCAAAAAAAAGAACCAACCCGGCCAGTCCGATGCTGGGTTGGTCCTATTTTTGGCCTTTTTGTCGGATTGGTTAGGGGGGGGAGAGACTCCCCCCCCCCCTTTGGGAATGTATGGAACAAATAGGCAGATGCCCCTTAAACTGCCGAAGACCCGAAAAACATACCCCCATTATGTTTTGGCCGGTCAAAGGCCGATCAAAATCATACGGGTACCCCTTATGTATTTTGATGGATAAAAAGGCCCCTCTCCTAGTCGATCCTTCTCCTTATTCTGCTTGGAAGCAGGGAGGGATCGATAATTTAGAGCACCACAAAAATTTTTCGCGGTTAGGCTTTTGCAAAAAAAATCATTAGGAAGTATGCACCGCGCAAAATTGGAAAATTTATAGCCACCTTTTTTACACTTTGTACAATCTCTTTTGCATCTGCGCTTCCCCACAGAAGAGTCTGGTCAAATCTGGTTCGAACCAGTCGTGTTTGCATTGCTTGAGCACTCGGTGGTCATGCAATCCCCCGTATTAATGCGCTTAGGATACTTCGCGAAGTTGTCAGCGGAAGTGAAAGTCTCCATTTTTCACATAGCTTCCGAAAACAATACGATCTGGGTTAGTTTTGACATGATGATGAGCTAGTTTATTGGTATAATTTTGATGGGATTTTGGATTAGGATTAAGTAAAACTTTTTTGTGGCTATACTCTTTGTGTATACACCTTTTACATAAGAATAGGACAATCCATCCCCAAAAAAAGTGTTAGATGTATATCATTTCCTTATGGAGGGAAGGTATACTCAGAATCTCTAAAAGTGTATACACCATAAGGAAAAGTACATCAAGCTTTTACCCTTTTCTAGAGTAGATGGGGGCATAGGCGACGGATTCAATTTCGGGAGGTGCCAAAATCCAAAGAGTTCCGGTCCTCCTTATGTGATTTTTTTTATGATAATTTTTTTGTTGAAAAATGCTTTTTTTAAGCTGAAAATGCTCAGAATATGACGATTTTTTGACAAAAAATGAAGAATTTTGAAGAAAAATGGAAAATTTTGGTTAAAAAAAGTATTTTGATGATTTTTGGTGAAAAATCATAATGCGAGACCATTATGTTTTTTTTTTAAATTTTGGCAAAAACATGAGTAGTCAAAAAGAAAATTTGTTCATTTTCGGATTTCGGAGGTGTAATTGCCCTCCCCTTCTAGTGATGTAGGAAAAAGGATCGGCTGGGGGGTTACCCAAAAAAAGGCTATTTTTCCGAAAAACAAGGGGGACCCTTATGATTAAGATTTTTTAAAATTTTCGCCCACTAGGAGGAAGCCTGCTCCCTTACACCCTTTGCCTACGCCACCCCAGGTGGAATTGACGTTTTTTAGAATTTTTTTCGTTTTTTTCGCTTGGGGGTAAAAAAATCGAATTTTCAAAAAGTTCTCCAAATCGGCTGATTTTTTGTATCGGGGTTTTTCAACATGGGGAAGTCGAACCTGAAGGAATTTTTTTATTTTGACCGCAGGAAAGGCCTTTGTTTGCAAATTTTCAGGATTGAACTCCTAGCTAATTTGAGCCTTTCCTGTGGTTAAAATAAATAATTTTTTCTTTATATTCGAATTTCCCGTGTCTAGAAACTCCTGAGTACCAAAAATCAGTCAATTTGAAGAACTTTTTGAAAATTCAATTTTTTACTCCTTTGTCCCCCAATCAAAAAAATCGGAAAAAATTCTCAAAAAATTTCTCGAGTCCATCTATTTTCGGTATGGGGAAACGATGGGAATTTTCAAAAACATTGAAAATACCGTTTTCGAATAACGGAAACAATTTCCTAACAACTCAATAAAAATTATCACTTTTCTCTTTTCATCAAAATATCATAAATTCGTGATTTACGGGGCAACCCTTGAATGAGAAAAAGGAGAAGAACGTTGTGTGTGTGATGCTGAAGAAGTATTCCGCGGAACATATTTCCTTTCTCTTCTAATTGCGTAAAGATTGCAGGAAATTTGGCTGAAGGATCCTGTTCTCTAAGTTTCGATGACTATTTTCAGAAGAATGTTAATGTTTTATTAAACGGTTTGTAAAGTATATTCATTCTTCCGTTTTTATCAATTTTTTTCGGTCTCGGTTACACACAAAAATGGAGGAGAGAGTTCTTTTATTGCTCTACTCGAGAGCCTGATCCCTGTCTCGGGACATCGCATATATTGATCGGAATGGGTCTTACATAGTCAGGGTCCCATATATGGGCCCCCGCATTCTTAGCCTGGCAACCTTTTTTGGTAGCCATTTTTGGGCAAAAAAGACTAAAAATGGCATTTTTGGGTTAAAAATGGCAATTTTGGCGACCTTTTTTGGTCGACGATCTCTCAAGACCCCCTTCCGCATTCTTTTGGAAGTTGTCCCTATACAACCTCAGCAATTTTTTCGAAAATATGTACCCCTCTGCCCATGTATGGAAGGACTGGATTAACTTTGGTAAAGTGTAATTTTTTTAAACTATTTCTAAAAAATCATAATTTTCCAAATTATCTCTCATATGTTAACCCACTTGTTACCTCTTAAAATTTCCCTTTTATCGGCAAAAAACTGATATAATCTCAATCGGAAAGCGGTAATTTTTCCGCTTTTAGTAGGAAGCCCTTCGATGTGAGTTAAGTTCAAGGCCAAACAAAAATTTCTTCAACAAACACAAACATTTTCGTAGTAGTAGATGCTATTTTTCGTCTCTTTCATTTTGATCTTATTAGTTGTTGGCGCGTGTAGTTTTCGTAAGGTATAAAAGACCTCAAAGATGATGAGTTGTTTCTAAATTTAAGTTTTGGGCTTTGAAAAAATATCGAATTTTGGGCGATTATTTTGAATTTTTGGGACACTAATCGGTTATGAAAGAAGAGGGGAAGGAAAAGTTTTAAAAATTTAAGTGCGAAAAAATTTTCCCTCTTTTTGAACTTTTCCTGATCTTTTCTATTTTTTTCATAAAATTATCAAAATTTCCTCTTTTCATCATCAGTTTCTATTTTAAGCTCTATCATAAACGAGAGATTCACAGTTTTGCAAACAGGAAATATTATTTGCATGGTCAATTGAAAGCCAGCAAATCGGAACGGACTCTCAACTATTCGACAAAAAAAGAATGCTCGCACCTTTTTCTTTTTATAGAACAACTTTTCTAGTACAACTTCCTCATTCACTTTCGTTCACGTTTATTCACACAAAATTGTATAACAATTTGAATTTTTACGAGCAAAAAATATTTGGCTATTGTGATTTTTTGATGAGAAAATATGGAATTTTTACGTTAAATCAAATATGTATGTTTGAATTTTTTTACGTTGTTTACGTGTTTTTCTCCCAAAACTTGGGGGTAAGAATTGGCAGTGCCGTACCCAGGATTTTATTTAGAATCGAACCCAAAATCACTGCTTGTGGGACTTAATCATCGTCGTAATTATAGGGGGGGGACTAATGAAAATCCCCCTTCAACATGAAAAATCTTTATTTTTTGGGGAAGAAAAATGAGAAAAAATTTCAAAAAAGTATCAAACTCTTTCCCCTAAGCCTGAAACCCTCCCCCCCCCAAATCTGACAAAATCATGACGCCGGTCTTAATAATAAGTGAATTTGACAGATCTTCGTTTATGTGATCGTGTAGTTCAGTGGTACTGGTCAGATAAGCGAGAGGTCGTGGGTTCGAGTCTCGCCTTGGTCACTAAGAGTTTGCCTAGATGTCATGGCTGTTGTCATATAGCATACATGGGACATAGAAAGAAAAACCCCTTCCATTAACGACATTCGGCCTACATGACCTTTCTAACAAGAAAACTTAGATTTTGGCATTCTTCGGAGATTATGAGGTCTGGATCCCATTTGAGCCAAGATCCGGAAGTCGAGAACTTGAAGTCTTTAACTTCGACATTTTCATATTTTACAATTTTTTCGATGAAATGCAAATTTTCAAATTTGTTCCTTGACATATTTTTGAACCCTGCCCTATGTTTGTCTTTTTCTCGTTAAACCAGTGTTAATAAAAGAAAATTGCGTATTCAAGTGTGGGTCTATTTCTTAATGGGATTATTTATGAGATGTCTTAAAAAAATATAATACAGGATTCCTGCCCTCAGGCGAATGACATAAACGATTTTTTTGTTATTGCCGATCGTCTGGAACAAGTTTAGGAGAAAGTTTTTGTACCGTGTGACTATATGAACGTTTTATAACTTTTTGATGAGATATTTGTCTTATTCATTTTTACATTCTGATGAGTTATTGGGATATTAAGAAGTTATCATGATAGCCAAATTTTGATTTTTTTATCCATGCATACCAAACGTAAACCAAAAATTGCTTGGCCCAGTCTTATATAATTGATGTCGCGACTCATTTTTTACGAATACTTAAATCCAAAATTGTCCATTTTAGCCAAAAACCATCAATGAAAAATAAAAAACCAGCATTTAACCGAATTTTGGATGATCTA
>JAQGBS010003937.1:0-10887 GCA_034698545.1 Acrobeloides obliquus
GCAATGTTTTGGCTCAGGAGTAGCCTACAATGCTATAATGATACAAGCTTTAAGGGTATTCAGTTTTTTAGATCAATACATCTGCCCTTATAGTCAGAATTTTTACTCCTTTGAGCCCTCAAGGTCCTAGTTCCAATGGTCTGTGCTCGAAGCCCCTCGGCACAGACTCCAAATCCCATATAGGGATCCGGACCCTTGGGCTTGGGCTGACGTATAAAATTTTTTTAGTGGTTTCCAGGACAAGCCGGCATGGCTAGTGGGCTTATAAGTGCTGGAATCGGTTTAGGTGGATTTTTTATTGCTCCTATACAAACAAAATTTATTAATCCTAATAACTTACCTGCCAATAAAGATGGGTAAAATTTTTAACATAATATTGATTGAAGAGAGTGAAATGATACCGAGGTCCCAAAAGTCTTGATCCCCTTGTGGCCTGTGTCCCTAGGACGCCCCTTCTAGTCCCTCAAAAGGGAATGTTTGGAAGCGCCACTCTGGGATTTTTTTGGACCTTTGTAGTTGTGTTCAACATAGTCAAAAACAGTGAAGCATGATAAAATCAGCAACTCATGGGCGGCGTGGTGAATATAGTGAATTTTATGTCAAAAAATAGCGTTTTCATTAAAATCAACGGAACCCAAAAATAACTTTTACTTGTCTTCTTTCATTGAAATTTCGAGAATTTTCACCGTTTTTTGGCTATAGAGAACTTTTTTTGATAGTTTTTAGAAACAGTTGAAAGTTTAAAAAAATTGATTTTGGAAGGTCCATACCTGGGATCCAAAAAATTAATTTTTCAAAAAACTTTCAACTTTTACTAAAAACTATCAGGAAATGTTTGCTATATTCCAAAAACGATGAAAAATGTCGAAATTTCGAAGAAAAAAGTCAAATAAAGGTGTTTTTAGGTTCCTTGATTTCAATGGAAGCGCTATTTTTTTATATAAAAATCACTGTATCTCCACCGAACCGCTACTTTTTCATATTTCACCGTTTTTGACTACGCATATCACAATACTACGAAGGTCCGGAAAAATCATAAAGTGGCACTTCCATACCTTCCCTTGTCAGCCCAAAAGAACCTCGAGAAGGAGCTAGAAACTAGGGGACTAGTATTTTTGCCTGAAGCCTCAAGGCCCTGCCTCAAAAGGCTCTGTGCTCGAAGCTTCTCGGCACAGACTCCAAAGCCCACATAGGGGTCTGGACCCTTGTGCCTGGTTGAAAGGTTTGGGGTTCAAGAGGGTGTCCACTTTTGTTATCTAATTGATTAATGTTCCTTCTCTTTTATTTCCAACTCTAAAAATATCTTTAAAAATTCAATGTTAGATTTTTCACACAAGAAGAATTACTAGAACGCGTTCCAAAGTTATTCCTATTATTAGCAGTATTTTTTGGAGCAATGCAATTAATCTCTTTATTATTTATCGCAAAACCAGTAAATTTAGGAAATGATCATTTTGATTTTTTATTTTTTTAAACAGAAAATCCTGGATGAAACAGATACGGAATTACTTATTCCTACAGAAAACCAAGAAGATCCTGAAAAGCTTTCTAATAACAAAAATTTACTAACAAAAAAAGAAGTTGTTTGCTCATCAACATTTAAATTATTTTTTGTTATATTAATTCTAAATGATATTTGGTGTCAAATCACCAGCGGATTGTTTAAAGTAATTAAATCTTTTAAGATATGAACATAGGGGTAAGAGAAGCCTCCACTCCCATCCGTCCAATCCCTCATAGGAAAAATTACGTGGGGAATGCAGTGGTGTAGACAGAATGATCGGCTATGGGGGTATTTTCCCATAAAAGGCTAAAAAATGGCAAAAAACATAAAGGGAGACTCTTTTATAAGGGGGTTTTTTAATTTCGGCCCTCTAAGAGGGGGCACCCCTCTTGCCTTCTTGCCTAAACCACGGGTGTGTGAATCTCCTCATCGACCTGCCGAAGGTCTACCGCTAAGGATCTTGGTGACTTTTTTTATCGCCAGATCTCATAGGTGACAGGGATCTCAGCATCTTGGGTTCTCTCCCTCTATGTGCCCATCTATCAATGAACACAAATTTTAGGCTTATGGAATGCATTTTATAAAAGATGACTTCTTTTTGGCAGCCATTAGTGCCTTAGCTTCCATGACAAATTGTTTAACAAGAGTTGTTTGGGGTATCAGTGCAGATAGGGTATTCTTTATGTTGTAAAAAATTGAAATTTTGCATTTTTTTAGACCTCTTTTCGATCTACTTTAATCGTTTGCAATATCATAGGTGCTTCATTCATGTGGACTTTAGGTGTTATAAAATTATCTGGATCAGCTTATTTGTACCTCATTTGGGTAAAAAAATTTAAAATTGTTCTGTTTTTCACTTTAAAAATTCGTTTATTCTTGAAAATTTTTTGGGTAACGTGCCCCTCTCGCCTAGTGGCTCTTTTCCCTATGACATTGAGATGAACTTTAGTTGGAACTAGAGGTGTGTAAGGGCCAAGCCGGCCTATGCTAGAGGGCATAGTCTGATAACATTTTTGGTGGCCCGCAGCAGACTAGGCCGACCTTGAAAAATACCGTCTGGTCTGGCCCGATAAAAGTTGAATGACTTGAAGAAAGATCAGACCAAATATGGCCGACCTAATCTAACCTAGGCCGGACATAGTCTTGGCCCTCCACATCTCTAGTGGGGGAACCAACTCCAAGAAGGTGGGAAGTCAGAGTTTGTCAAATCATAAAGGGGATCCTTCCTTAAATTTTCAGTCTTCTGCTAAACTTCGAGGAGGTCCACTCATAGTTTACCACTAGGGGGATACACCGGCCCTCAGGCCTAGTGGGTTTGAAAGTATTCGGCCTGAAAACAATTATGGCATATGTTTCGGATCCGAATCAAAAGAAAAATTTTTGGCTACGAAGCGTTTAAGGTTTTTCTTTTGTAACAAGGTCTAACTTTTTTTTAAATCTGACTTAAGCCTCTGTGGTGAAGCCGTTTATCACAATGGATCGGAGTTCTACTCCCAGTACCTGCTAAAAAGTTTTTTCGGAAGATTTTAACTTAAAAATTTTTCTTTTGGTTTGGATTCGAAACATATGCCATAATTGTTTTTTCAAGTACTTTCAAGATCACTAGTCTTCTTGTCAAAATCAGCGCTTCCTATGTTGAGCATTTCTTGTTAGTTATTGAAGTTGGTCGGATTTTGGGGCACACTCTTTTTTATCTCTTCCCATCAAACTTCCCCACCTTCTGAGTTTGGAGGGTGTCTCTCTGATTGGGGTGGGGGAAATAGGAACTCAGATTGATCTTAGTGGTTGGAAATTTGCTTGAAGCAACCTTATTGGATGGTTTTCTATGACTGTCTACGGATTTATGTTAGATTTTTTCCAGATTTGCATAATGTTTTCTTGTATTGGTGGAACATATACACTAATACCTTATGCATTACATAAATGTTTTGGTGGTGAAAATTTTGGTTTTGCCAATGGTGCTTTGCAATTATCTCTAGTAAACAAATGTTCCGTTTTTTAATACTTAAAAAAATCAAGTTTAGGCCTTTTCTGGCATAGTTTCTCCATTGTTATCTCAATTTATACTACCTCTAATTGGTTATGAATGGTTGTTTTTATTGGCCGGGTCTTTCTTTGCCATTTCATTGATTTTAATCTTGCAAATCAATAAAACGTCTCTTGGAAAAGAAAAATAAAAAAAAGAACAGCAATTTTTATTTAAACTGAAAAATTTTAATAAAAGTCAAGTTTATGATAATTTAGTTTTGACCATCATTGCTATTGCTAGCACTATTGCTGTTTCTAGCATTATTGTTATTTTATTAACAAGCGACTCTTGAATTTGTTTAATAAGTTGTCCATTTTTTTGCAAAATTTCATGTTTTTGTGCAGCTGAAACATTGTTGTTGGCGAAAATATCTTGGACCTAAAATTTTTTAAATTTATTATTTTTGTATCAAAAATTTTATTCTTCACAAGAGAATTTTGAAACCAATTTAGAACTCAAAAAATTTTTTGCCGCAATTGAGGATTCAAAATTTCAATTTTCTTCATCATTTATGACTATTTTTTTATTAGTGCTACACTTTTTGTATAACATTTCAAACCTACTTTATTTCGTCGCTTGCAACATTCAACTTGTTCTATTACTCATACTAATCCTCATAACTTTATTTGGAAAAATCAAAGAAGACTACAAGTTCTTCATTTTCCACTGGGCTATAATAAACCTAATTTTTGTCCTGTATACTGACATCCACAAAATTTTCTTCGATGACCTATATTTCATTTTGAGTGAAGACACTCCTCTAAATTGTATTAGCTTTACAATAGACCTTTTTTCCAGTCACACGATTGATTATCTATTCAAAATGTCTGCCCCGAAAGTGACCCCACATGGAGTCTAATTGTTGAATTTTTACATAGCTAAATGCAAGAAAAAAGATAAGAAAATATACACGTATATAATAAAAAAGTAAGCTATTTTCATCCTTTCTATTGCATTATAAAATTAAAAATATGGAAACGGAAGATTTTATTTTAAAAAGAATACCCAAGAAAGCTAGACCATATGTTGTTGCTACGGCCGGAATTGCTCTACAAGCTAGCTATGGATGGTTTTATTGTTTTGGTAATAAATTAAATTTCAAAAAAATAATTTTTTGTAAATTTTAGGAAATATTTTGCCATATTTGGTTTCATATTTAAGATGGAAAGTTGATCCAAATCAAACGACTGGGTCCATGATATGGCTTTTGAGCTTAATGAGTAAATTTTTTATTGTTCTAAGCATATAAGGGCAGAGGTTCTCGAGTTCGACTTTTTTCGCTTTCCGTTCGCCATACCCAAAAACTGTGAAAAATGTCAAAATTTCGATGATAGAAGTCAAATAAAATTGTTTTTGGACCTCCTTGATTTCCTTAAAAAACGCTATTTTTTAACATAAAAACTAGATCCCCACACCCTATTAAATTCAATCAAAAGCTTGTGAGATTTTTAAAATATTCACTATACCTAATAACTACGTGGCAGTTTTTTGGAAAAAGCGAGTTAACTTGTTCCGTAGTTCCCTTGTCAATTAGGAAACCGTAAGGAGAAGAAATTCCAAAAAAAGAATATAATCAACTTGGGTAGGAGGGACAAAACTGGTGCAACCACTCTTCCGGACCCACTATATCGGACTCGACATTGCGGATGCAAATCTTGTGAACCTACACTTGCGACTAACAAATGCGGATGATACATTTGCGGATACTACTCTTGTGAACGTAATTTAGTATCCACAAGTGTAGGTCCGTAAGTGTTAGTCAGCAAGTGTAGCATCCGCAATAGTGGGTCCGAAAACGTGATGGCGCCACAAAACTAACTAGGTTAGAAAAAATTTGGAGCATGACAGGTTTATAATATTTCTTGTGAGAAATTTTATACAAATATTCAAATTTTAGATGGAATCCCTTTGGCTGTCCTGATTGGTGGATATCTTGAAAGAAAAATTGGAGCTAGACCAACCATTATAATTGGAAGTGTTCTATATACGTAAAAAATTATTTTTAAAGCCTATCCTAACCTCAAACTTTTTCTAGTAGCATGATAGCGCTCTCATATTTCTCCATACAACATTCCTATATTTTGCTCTTGATTACACTAGGATTAGTGCAATGTTTTGGCTCAGGAGTAGCCTACAATGCTATAATGATACAAGCTTTAAGGGTATTCAGTTTTTAGATCAATACATCTGCCCTTATAGTCAGAATTTTTACTCCTTTGAGCCCTCAAGGTCCTGGTTCCAATGATCTGTGCTCGAAGCCCCTCGGCACAGACTCCAAATCCCACATAGGGATCCGGACCCTTGGGCCTGAGCTGACGTATAAAATTTTTTTTAGTGGTTTCCAGGACAAGCCGGCATGGCTAGTGGCCTTATAAGTGCTGGATGCGGTTTAGGTGGATTTTTTATTGCTCCTATACAAACAAAATTTATTAATCCTAATAACTTACCTGCCAATAAAGATGGGTAAAATTTTAAACATAATATTGATTGAAGAGAGTGAAAAGGAACCGAGATCCCAAAAGTCTTGATCCCCTTTGGGGCTTAAATCCTAAAACGCCCTCTTGGGGACCAGTTCCCTCCCCCCGAGAACCTCGAGGAAGGGAGCTAGAAACTAGGGGACCGGTATTTTTGCCTGAAGCCCTCAAGATCCTGGCCCAAACAGGGTCTGTGTTCGAAGCTAAGACACAGACCCCAAAGTCTATATAGGGGTCCGGACTCTTGGGCCTGAGTTTGGGGGCTCAAGAGAATACTCACTTTCGTTATCTGATTGATTAATGTCCCTTCATTTTTATTTCCAACTCCAAAAAATCTTTAAAAATTGAATTTTAGATTTTTCACACAAGAAGAATTACTAGAACGAGTTCCAAAGTTATTTTTATTATTAGCAGTATTTTTTGGAGCAGTTCAATTACTCTCTTTATTATTTATGGCAGAACCAGTAAATTTAGGAAATGATCATTTTGATTTTTCATTTTTTTAACAGAAAATCCTGAATGAAACAGATACGGAATCACTTATTCCTACAGAAAATCAAGAAGATCCTGAAAAGCCTTCTAATAATAAAACTTTACTAACGCTTAAAGAAGTTGTTTGCTCATCAACATTTAAATTATTTTTTGTTATATTAATTCTGAATGATATTTGGTGTCAAATCACCAGTGGATTATTCAAAGTAATTAAATCTTTTAAAACATAAACATAGGGGGGCCTTCACTTCCACCCATCCAATCCTTCATCAAGTAAAAATTAGAGGGGATGTGCAGTGGTGTAGGCAGAATGATCGGCTATGGGGATATTTTCCCATAAAAGGCCAAAAAATGGCAAAAAAACATCCCCCTGCCTCCTTGCCTAAGCCATTGAGTGTGTGAATCTCCTCATTACCTGCCAAAGGTCTACCGCTAAGGGTCTTGGCGACCTTTTTTTATCGCCAGATCTCATAGGTGGCAGGGATCCCAGCATCTCGGGTTCCCTCCCTTCATGTGCCCATCTATCAATGAACACAAATTTTAGGCTTATGGAATGCAATTTATAAGAGATGACTTCTTTTTGGCCGCCATTAGTGCCTTAGCTTCCGTGACAAATTGTTTAACAAGAGTTGTTTGGGGTATCAGTGCAGATAGGGTATTCTCTGTGTTGTAAAAAATTGAAATTTTGCATTTTTTTAGACCTCTTTTCGATCTACTTTAGTCGTTTGCAATACCATAGGTGCTTCATTCATGTGTACTTTAGGTGTTATAAAATTATCTGGATCAGCTTATTTGTACCTCATTTGGGTAAAAAAATTTAAAATTTTCCTTTTTTTCACTTAAAACCTGTTTTTCACTTCCTATGTTGAGCATTCCTTGTTAGATTGAAGTTGGTCGGACTTTGGGGCCACTCTTTTTCATCTCCTCCCATCAAACTTTCCCACCTTCTGAGTTTGGAGGGTGTCTCTCTGATTGGGGTGGGGAAGTAGGAACTCAGATTGATCTTAGTGGTTGGAAATTTGCTTGAACCAATCTTATTGGATAGTTCCCTATGATTTTCTATGGATTTATGTTAGATGTTTTCCAGATTTGCATAATGTTTTCTTGTATTGGTGGAACATATACACTAATACCTTATGCATTACATAAATGTTTTGGTGGTGAAAATTTTGGTTTTGCTAATGGTGCTTTGCAATTATCTCTAGTAAACAAATGTTCCATTTTTTAATATTTAAAAAAATCAAGTTTAGGCCTTTTCTGGTATAGCTTCTCCGTTGTTATCTCAATTTATACTACCTCTAATTGGTTATGAATGGTTGTTTTTATTAGCCGGGTCTTTCTTTGCCATTTCATTGATTTTGATCTTGCAAATCAATAAAACGTCTCTTGGAAAGGAAGAATAAAAAAAAGAACAGCCATTTTTATTTAAACTGAAAAATTTTAATAAAAGTCAAGTTTATGATAATTTAGTTTTGACCATTATTGTTATTGCTAGCACCGTTGCTATTGCTAGCATCATTGCTATTGCTAGCATCATTGTTATTTCTTTTACCAACCGACTCTTGAATTTCCTTCATAAGTTCTGTATGTTTTTCCAAAATTTCTTTTTTTTGTGTAGCTGAAAGAGTTTTGTCGGCGAACATATCTTTGACCTAAAATTTTTTAAGTTTATTATTTTTGTATCAAAAATTCTATTCTTCACAAGAGAATTTTGAAACCAATTTAGAAATCAAAAAATTTTTTACCGCAACTGAGGGTTCAAAATTTCAATTTTCTTCATCATTTATGACTAATTTTTTATAAGTGCTACACTTTTTGTTAAATCGAAATATTAAAATTTTACCGTTTGTTGTGCCCCAACAGTATCTCCGGCATTAAATTGTGCAAAAGCTTGGCAAATTAGTAAATTAAAATTTTTGATATTGACATCGGTTTCGTTAATAGCAACTTCACAAAATTGTCGCAGAGTTTCAACTTAAATTGAATAAAACATTACAATTAAAATTTTTTGAAAAAATTTTTTCAAGTTCGGGGCTACTGTCATTCGTTTTTGTTAAAGTGGGTCTGGGGTCAATCTCGTTCGAAAAATTTTTCTTTTGAAAAGTGACTTTTTGGCAGTATCTCACTTCACCCACTGGACAGTTCAGCAACCAAGGACAATTCACCCACCATAAACACTTCATCCATTGGACACTTCACCCACCGGACAGTTCATCCACTATAAATACTTCTCCCACCATAGCCACTTCACCCACTGAACAGTTCATCATGGTCTTGAAAAGGTGGATGAACTGTCCGGTGGGTGAAGTGTCCAATGGATGAAGTGTTTATGGTGGGTGAAGTGTCTATGGTGGGTGAACTGTACAGTGGGTGAAGTGAGATACCGTTGACTTTTTAGAGGTAATTTTATGTGGGGAACACGAATCTGACGCCAGATTTTGATTTTGACCTATGCTTCACGGCCACACAGGGATTTCGAATCGTAAAATCACTCAAATACGGTCAAATTAATCACTTGAGAATACTAGGGGTAGGTTTTCATGTACGAGTAACACGAATATACATTTTTAGAGTGTCACAACCACACAGAGATGCCTAACCACAACTACGCAATCGTTATAATAAAGCATGAAAATTTGATATTTCTAAGAAAACAAGGTGAAGAAAAAGGAAAATCTTTATTATAATGATTGCGTAGTTGTGGTTAGGCATCCCTGAGTGGTTGTAACACTCTAAAAATGCCATATTTGTGTTACTCGTACATGAAAACCTACTCCTAGTGTACTCAATTGGACAATTTGACCTTATTTTAGTGGTATTACGATTCGGTATCCCTGTGTAGTCGTGAAGGATGGGTCAAAATCAAAATCTGACGGCAGATTCTTGTTCCCCGCATAAAATTACCCCTAAAAAGTCAATTTTCTAAGGCCGCATCGCACGACTTCAAAAAAATTAACTTGAATCATTAAAAGCTAAATGATGCCTGTAAAGGATCGAAATTTTTATTTTTCTGGAGTTATATAGTCAAGTTTTTACCATTTTTATAGAGTGCCTCTTCGGCGTCGGCATCATCTATACCGGTTGAAACAACTTGCACATCGGAATCATCATTATTTTGAGCAAAAACTTTGGCAAAGAGAAATACAAAGACTAGCAAATAATAGTATTTCATTTTTAATTTAATTTTCTACAGCTCAAAATCTAAACCTTCAGACAATTTGAAATGGTAAAAAACAAATGAAGTGGGATTTCTGTCTATTTATTTAATTGGCACTGGGTTCATTAAATTTGGTAATTTTTAAATAATAGTTTTGTTCTTAATCCATTTGTAATCTGTTTTTAATGACTGTGCTTGATCAATTAATGAAAAATTGGAATCTGTTTAGGACGATTAAAAAAATATTTTCATGGTCTACAATAAATAAGCGTAGGCATGGATTATAATGGACCCCCACTCAAGTAGCTTAGAGAGAAGGGTTGATTAGAGAAGTGCACTTCCCTAAAATCATAAATAACCTTTATTAATTTTTTGCCGGTCTTCATTCTGCCAAAATATAAGGTGATTCGTATGGTTTTTTTTGGTCTTCGGCCCTACAAGAGACATACACAAAGTGATGCTTGAATTTTTCAAAAAGTCCTATATATTCTGAAAGAGCATACCTGATAACCCTTTGGAGTCATCCAGATATTACGTAATCAAGTAGGGGGGGGGGGGGCAGAGATGTTTTGGGAATGGGAATTCCCAAAAATCCAACATAATTAAATTTGATACGGGAATTCTCATTCCCATTCCCAAAATGATGTTGGAGTTTTGGGAATTCTCATTACCATTACCGGAATTCCCATTCTCAAAACATCTCTGGGGGGGGGGGAGAGTAGCCAAATGATTACGAATGACTAATATTTCTTTGTCACTAAAGTCACCACAATTTTTTATTATTATAATTATTAAAATATTAAACTAAATAGATGAGATAATTTTAACTTGGTATGATAGAATTTGGTAGAACATACTGCAATAAATCCACCAAAAATGAGGTAGCCAGAGGGATGTCTAGCTAAAATTTTTAACATTAAAGAACCAGTCCAGTAATTTAAATCATATGAAAAATGATATATTCGGAAAGATGATGAAAAATGGAGTAAGTTTTGTTTTTACGGCATGTTCTGAATCGTTGTAGTTTTCGAGATAATTGCGTTTGAAATTATTCATACTTTTCGTTATAATACATAAACTTTTTTGAATTTTTTGCGGAAGAATCGATTTTTGCATCAATTTTTTAAATGTTCATAAAATGAACATTGTAGCAATTTTTATAGCTAAATAAGACAAACAAAATGACACCAAAATTATCCAATTTGAACATTGTTTTGGGTTATTGAAACGA
>JAQGBS010003938.1:0-10887 GCA_034698545.1 Acrobeloides obliquus
ATTGTTTTGGGTTATTGAAACGAAAATTCTGATTCATGTTTTCGTTTCAATAATCCAAAACAATGTTCAAATTGAATAATTTTGGTGCCATTTTGTTCGTCTCATTTAGCTATACAAATTGCTACAATGTTCATTTTATGAAAATTTAAAAATTAATGAAAACATCGAATTTTCCGCAAAAAATTCAAAAAAGTTTGTGTATTACAACGAAGAGCTTGTAACATTCAAAATTTCAAATGCAATTATCTCGAAAATTATAACGATTCAGAACATGTCGTACAAACAAAAAATACTCCATTTTTCATGATCTTTCCGAATATATCATTTTTTCATATGATTGTAAATTACTGGACTGGTCCTTTAAAAATATGAAGATCTTCATAGAAATATGAAGATATGGTACACTAAGTACAATCCCTGGGAATAGTTAACCAAACTAAATGGTCACCTTCCCCCCCCCCTGTTTTTGATATATTGGATGGGTTTTGATTACTCGAGTAGGCTGTTTCCTTATCCACTGCACTATGGCGCCTAACTTTTTTTGGACTCCAACTGAAATGAACTATATTTTATGGAATCTCATATGGAATCATATTTCTTTTTCATAAATGCCTCACACCGCTTCTCTTATTTAAAATCACCACCCACCAAAATGCCGAAAAGGTGCAGATAAGAGTTGAAATTTAAAAAATTTAGCCAATCGATTCAGTTCGCCGAATCTTCAAAACGAGGCCGAGCACGTTAGTCCATCAGCTATAAGTCAAACCCCCAATATCCCATGATTTGGTACTTGTTTTCAAGCACTCGGAGAAATGAGTCGATCGGCGAGTTTTTTAAATTTTGTCTGAACCTTTAGACATTTTTGTGCGCCGTGACATACCAATAACTCTTCTGTTTATAAAAATGTCTTCCAAAAATGGCGCATTTGTTGCTATCAAGTCATAATTTTCTTGGCTTAATGCACTTGATCTTCTCAATTCAAAAATTAAATAAACCAATCCGAGAGCCACAACTTGTGTTATACCAATGAAGCTAATAAGGAATACGGGTTTATCAACAACACTCAATAATGTAATCAATTCTGTTAAGTTCAACAAATGAATAACCCTATATGCAACGGAAATCGATAAACCAGCGGCGGTGTTTACCACAGCATAAAGGCAAAGTTCGATAATTGTATACCTATAAAGATGAACTTTTGTACTCGATTGGACTAAAGGATACGTTATCCCGTGAAGAGATACTGTCTGTTTTGCGAAAAGAATGCAAAAAAGTTGGTGATCCATAATTCAGTAGATAAGGGCACCCTGTCCTTTCACAACCTTGGACAGTTGGCAACACATGAAAAACACATAGAATTACACGTTTTATATAAGAAGTTAAATTTTTGGGTAACTTTTGTAATTCCGTTCGAATCAAAATAGCAGCGCAAATTACAGCCGCCAAAATTTAAATAAAAAGGCCATCAGATACCTGATAGTGATTTTCCAACTTTGATTTTTTCAGTCTAGTAGCTCAACTTACCAACTATTCATATTAAACCAATATTCAAAGAAGCTATTTACTAAAAGTATTGGATAGACTCCAAGTAGTGTAGGAGTGACAAAAGCAAAACAAAAAACTAGCAAAGAATTCGAAACAATCCCATTGATAAGATACCATCTATATATTTTCATATTTCGAGATTTTTTAAGAATTGCATAGAAAATAAAGGGTGCCATGAAAACTTGGAGCAAAAAAGCTAGATCAATAAAAATTTTTGTGATTGATACAATTGTTGGGTTGTAAAAGTCTGATAAAGTTAAATTTGTCATATTTTTAAGATCATAATATGAGACTTTATCTTTTGAATTTATTTAAGAAATACTTATCGAATAAATTGTAATGATTAATATTTCAGCTTCAAGTTTTCTAACTTAGAACAGATGTTTATTGGCTCTAGAAGATTAAAAGTTACCTAGATTGCTTATTTGAGAAAAATATGTAGGTTTTTCATGGAATTTTTATTGCATATTAAGTAAAAGAATTTATACCAAGTACTCATGATTTATTCAATTAAAATCAAAGACATACGTATACAAGCTTCTTGGGGGCGGTCGCCCGAAATGGATGTAACAGATCTGAGATAGACCGCCTTAAAGTTGGCAGAGTCGATTTTCTAAATTCTTTAGATTAGCGAAATTTGCCATAATTTATATATATTCGGAAAATTCATGAAAAATGGAGCATTTTTTGTTTTTACAATAAATTCTGAATCGTTATTATTGTCGAGATAATCGCGTTTGAAGTTAGCGATTTTTTGGAATGGGTTTTGAATTTCCCGCCAAAACCCTGATTTTCAATTTTGGCGGAAAATTCAAATTCAAAACCAATTCCAAAAAATCGCCAACTTCAAAAGCGGTTATCTCGACAAGAATAACGAATCAGAATTTACTGCAAAAACAAAAAATGCTCCATTTTTCAAGAATTTTCCGAATATATATAAATTATGGCAAATTTCGCTAATCTAAAGAATTTAGAAAATCGACTCTGCCAACTTCAAGGCGGTCTATCTCAGAGCTGTTACATCCATTTCAGGCGATCGATCACACATTTGAAAGCTCTAAAGTTTTCCCAAAAAATGAGATATTGGGAACCCGCTTTCGAATCAACTTTGTCGATATATAGGCCCAACAATATATTTTACAGGTTAAAATTTTCATGTAACTTTCTAAAGATTACGTCATAACTTCTCCAAGAAGGCAAAATGACCTTATAGAATGACCCCATAGTGTCTAGACAAAAGTTTTAGATTAAGATTTTAGCTATTCAACAACACCAAAACCATGCTGAGATCCTTTAACCACGTCGATATATGGCCATTTTAGTATAATAGAGTAAAATGCAAGAATAAAAAAAGGCCCAGGTGCCAGATCTCAAAATCTAGACTTTCGACCGGCCTCAATTTTTGCATATTCGGATTCAGCGTGGTCGAAAACGGGAATATTGTGAAAATTGGACAAAATGAAGAACTTTTCGGCGATTGTACTTTCCCTTATAGACCAAAGGTCGATCGCTACAGAAAGTAGATTTTAAATCTAACGTTCCTGAGATCTTAATCACAGACACATTACAGGGTGTCACAAAACAATAGGACACCTTAGCATCTCTATATCGACGGCTCCCGAAATCCGCGAAAAATTACACTGAAAACGCTTTGTCTCCAGTACTTGTAACGAAAACCCTGATTCAAAAATCAGGGGTTTTTAGGTAAAATTTAAACAGAAATGGACACAAGCGGGATTCGAACCAGCGACCTTTGGCGCTTTGCAAAAAATGTTATAGCGCCTTACCGGCGTACCAATTTTGACCCCGTTTTACTGATTTTTTTCAACTCCCCTCCCCCCTGCCGTGTATTGTATCTGACTACTGCAGTGAACACTACGGAGAATAAGAGTTCGGATCTTCAAACAACCTTAACTAATTAAAGAAGGTGGGATATTTGCTGTTATCCATGTTCAAAAATGAAATTAGCGAAAGGCAAAAATTCTGTTGTCCTTTTTTAAGACAACTTTATTACAACATTGATTTAAAAATTTAATCCATTTAAATGCCGTTTGCTTATCCATGCTGATTATTGTTTAAATCATTCATTTTTTCACGAAGCACTTAAGTTCAAGTGTGCATTCGTGTTACACTCAAAATTTTGCTTCTTCCTTTTAATTTTTCTCATAGTATGAAACCACACAATGAGTGATAAGTTAAACCTCTTGAAAAAGTTTTTTTGGCAAACATGTTTGTTTCGTTAATCAAACAGTGAATTAAGCCCTCAAAAGTTTTCTTACTGCCTTCATAGCTTGCGCATTTTGGCAAAAACGGTTTAAAAAATTTATTTACAATTTATAAACATTATAATTGTATACATTAATGACATTCAATGAAAGACATAAGATTTATAGTACTATCACTTTTCCATTGTTGGATGGTATCTTCTATAATAGATGAATCGGTGGAATCTGTCTCTTCTGGAAATTCTGAGGAGTTTGTTTGGATTATAAAATCTTTGATAAAATTTTTCATGTATTCTTTATTGTTTTCCAAGTTATTATAGTTATGAATCATTTCACTGTCAAAAATATCTTCTAGAGTAGGTCTTCTTCTTTTTTCTTTTATTAAGCATTTATTCACTAGATCGGAGAAATGAACACTATATCCATCCTCTTGGGTTAAAATCGGCGAATCTTCCATTGATATTGCATAATAAACATCTTTAATTAACGAATAATGCTCATAAGGGTGACAAAATTTGGCAATTTCCACAAGTGTAATCCCAAGACTCCATAAATCGGATTTTGAAGAGAATTCCACTCTGTACCGACCGTCAATTGGTCTACATGAAATTTCATCAATAATCTCAGGCGCTAGATAAATCCGTGTTCCAAAAGGTTCACTCCGGGCTATATCATGATCTTCAAAGACCAGTCCGAGATCGGTCAGTTTAACTTCTCCATTGGAATTGAGCAAAATGTTTGAGGGCTTGATATCGCGGTGAATAAAACGATAGGTTCGTTTGAGATCATATAAGGCATTCAATACACTTATGGCAATGATAATAAGTGCTTGTTCATCGAATCGAGCATTGGGGTCTGAAAATTGTATAAATAGAGATATAGTTAGTCTATACACATTTTGGGATCATAATTATGGGAGGGAGTGAGTCAATAATGCCCCAAATGCAAATTGTTCTGGCGGTTAATTGTTGACTGTATATTATGGGAGTCTAGGAAGCTCCCCCCCCCCCCGCACCACCAAAAAATGGTAGAGGGGGGGGGAGAAATGGTAAAAATGAAAAATTTTCCCCTTGGCCGGTTTTATGTCATTTTATCAAAAAATTTGATTTTTTTTGAAAAATCAAAGCTTACTTTTACAAGCAGCTTTCACATCTTTGTATAACTTCCTAGCAGTAAAATCCATTAACTCCATACACAAAATCACATCTTGGCCAACCATCATACTGCCATAATATTGTGTTATATATGGCGAACAAGCTAGCCTTAACCCTCTAATTTCTTTTTCCAACATCTGGTATTTTTTCGTACGTTCACATTTTATTGATGGAGTATCATAAGTGAGTTTTTGAAATTTCATGGCAATCCAGTTTCCGCTAGGCATATGAAGAGCTTTGAGGACAAAGCCATAGCCTCCGCGACCGAGCACTTCTCCATTGAGGGCAAAATCGGTAGGGATACATTTGATTGAGGTAGAAGCGTTCGAAAATTTTAGGATATTTGGTTGGAAATCGTCTTCTTCTTTAGTTTTCATCTAAAACCAAACTTTGTAAAAATTGATGGTATGCTGTGGGGGGGGGGGGTGGAAACAAACTTGATGAAAACTTTTTTTGTTGGCCTGCAAAATCTTACAAATGCCTCTCCCCATGCCTTCTCTTTTGCCCCTCTATCGACCCTGCATGCATCAAAGCTTACAATTTCAATAAATTCCATTAAATAACTTAAATCATCCATGCTGCTTTCATCCATGCTGAATTAAGTATTCTTGAAGTTTCTAAAAAATTTTCTACATTCTACAGTATCCTTTATATACTCCTCATGTAGTACTTTAAAAAATTCCGCGAAAAGTAAAAAGTGATAAGTTCTCAACTAAAGAGCAAGCAGCGGATAAAAAATCCGGAAGAGCTCGTGGTTGGCTATTTGCTTTCTTTAGAAACCAAGAGCCCTCACGTGTATTTTGAAGCTGATTTTAGCAAATGGCGTGGCAGCTGTTTGCAAAAATCTGTGCAGCTACGTACGAAGATTGTTTTTGAAAAATTGAAATGCTAGCGAGTAACTCGTGAATGAAAAATATCTTCTATTTTTAAAGGATTTTGGTGTCAGTTGCTGTATCGGATTAAAAATCAAAATGTCAATAAATATTTTGCTAAAACTTGAGGTTTAAAGAGTAATTTTAAAAATAAAAATATCTCTAAAAATAAAATCCTCAAATCTTTCATTTTTCAATTTTAGATCAAAATCGATCCTCCATATCAGAATTGACCCTACCATAGAACCTGTCAGCCTCGATTTTGCTTAACTTGCCAGATCGGACGGGACACCTTATCTATCCCCTTCTGATGGACTTTTTTATCTAACCCCTTCGGATAGAACGGATGAACACCTTATTTATCCTATTGTCTAACTTTTTTCAAATTTTCTTGGATGCTTTCTCACCAGAGTTTCCACTGTGATCTCGTCCCAAACCTTGGTTAGCACTCGCTTCAATGATTATACTATCTTGTGAGGCTTGGCGCATGTCTTCTGTTCCTTCGATGTCGAGCGCTTTTTTCAGTTTTTCCTATTGGCTTGTTCTCATGTCTTCCAGTTTCTTCGTAACGGTTGATATGCCGATGGACAGTCGTTTTTTGGGACATCAAGAAGGTCTGCTATTTCTCTTTCTGATTTGCCTTTTTCGTGAAGTTTGATAATCGCGGGTCGCATCTCAGTCATTTTTGCTGTTAAACAGGCATTATTCATATCGAAATGCAAAATAAAAGTACGAAAGAGAATGGATAAAGTTGAATTGATTAAGTGGCTCGGTTCATATCTAACACCCTGTACATAAAAAGTTTATTTAAATCAAATGAAATTCACAATTTCATATTATTGTTCAACATTTCACTGAACCAAAGATCCCCATCTCCAATTTATCCTCTTATCAGTTCCATTAGATGGCTTTTTTGGTCTCTTGGCCACGCAGACAAACGTTCTATATCACTAGTTCTGACGTCAATAGTCCATTTTAGAATAAAATAGAAATTAAGACTACTTTCTCAAAGGAGTTAAATCCAGACATTTCATCATTCCATGAGATGAGTTTCTAGTAAATGTGTGCGTTGACAAGCCTGGCATAGGCCAGGCGGCCACAGCCGGTATTTTTTTAGGCCGGCCCAGGCCTGATAGAATTTTTATTTTTTTAAATTTTTTACCAAAATTTGTCTAAATTTATATTTTTTTTCCAAAAATTGTAATTTCCGAGCGCTTCTAGCTTAAAAACAAACCTTTTTTAACAAAAAATTTACGCCTTTGGCGCTAATTTTCCTTAAATATAAGAAATTTAACCAAAAATTTTCGATACGCGGAGCGCGTGAACTAAAAAGATTGCCAAAATGTGTCTCATCTCTCATTCATAAAAGTGGATAAAAATAGATGCTCCCAATTTCAAAAATCTACATCCTTTCATGTATGATCGAGTCCCAGTAGCGTATCCATGATCCAATTTCAGGGGATGGGGTTTTTGCCGCTGCACTCGTCTTAACGCAAGGGCCTGCCTGGCCCTTGCACACCTCTAGTCTCAGCCTACCATAGATCCCATAAGCATGTGACCATTCTTCGGCCTCTTAGGGCCGTGGATAAGGGTTTTTGTGTGCTCAAGAAATCCAATTTCAGTCTCTACATTTGCTTTGTTAGTGAAAATTTTTCTTACCTTGGTAAGACAATAAGCGATATTTTTATTTGTCAAATTTTGACATACTAATGCCACACTTATGGAATCCAAAGTTGAACTAAGATTGATGAGTAGAGCACGTTCTTTTGCTTTTTTAAGTAAAGGAAGCAAAGCGCCGCTGACCATGGTTAGCCCATTGATATTGACGTCAAAATGTCGATTGAAATAACCGCCATCTGGGGTTTCGAAAGATCTACCAATATTTTCATCGAGGGATAAAATACTTGATAAAATTTGGTATTCTTTGCCACCATACTTGAGTAAGGGGTACCCAAACTCGTAAATGGGAAAAGTCACAAAAAGAGGTACCTCACAAAATTGGAATTAGGGATACCTCGCAAAAAATTTTCAGACCTCCCCAATTTTTTGCTGTCCTGACCTCTTGATTATTTTCATCATGTGGGCCATCCCTTAAAAAGATTTCTACAATTTGGGTTTAAGAAATTCCATACTGGAAGAATTTCAGATATGGAATTCTTAAACCCAAATGGTTGTAAGATGTGTATACTTATGCTTATGTTTCATATATATAAATAACTCTTTATTTAAATGGGCACATTATTTAAAGAATGTGTTCATTTTTGTTATGAATTTGTTCTTCTTTCGTTCTTTTCCATTTGACTGGAATCTGGCTGATTACATTCTATTTCATTGAAATGCGGATTTTGTGCATTGTGAAAACAATATGTACTTCATACATACATACAGGGTGTTCAATAATTTATTCCATAGTTTCAATAATTCACCAAAAATCGAATTTAAAAAATTCAGTCGCTCAATGGTTCATTCGATAGCTCCATCATGAGATTTTTAGGACCAAATTTTTAGAGTTTCCTGAATCGATAATTTATCCAACCTAACCGATAGGCCTAATTTAATAAAAATCTTGAAATCGTCCTAGACAGAGAAAGAAAGACTAGTTTTTGATGATTTTTTGGGAATCACCGTTTTTGACCATGCTCTTTCAGAATCTGTAAAATTTTTTGAAAAGATCGATTGTTAAAATCGAAAACTAATGAGCCAAAGATACTGGGGTCATAATTTTTTCGTATTTTTACGTTAAAAATCTAATTTAAAATCTTTTTCAGTAAAATTTGGTCCTAAAAAATCCCTTGATTGGGGCTATCGAACGAGCTATCTGGCGACTGAGATGGATTTAATTTCGATTTTTGGTGAATTTTTGAAAGTATAGAATAAATTATTGAACATCCTGTATATTGTGTTGTACTTGAATAATAATTAACAAAATTTATTTATTTAAATAAATGTACAAATCAATAAAAAAGAACATGGTTTTTTTAACATTCACTTTCTGCATAATGTTCACTTGAAACAGAATTTGCTGTGGGCCTTGGTTGCTGTGGGTCTTGATTTTCAAATAATAATTCATCCCATATGTCCACGAAATCGTTGGTAAAAACTTTTCCCATAATACGAAATTCGTAGATTAGCCGCTGTAGTTCCTACAAATTTGTTTTTATAATTGTCCAGGAATAAGGACGTATGTTTTCTCGATCATGGCATAATGTGCCAAAAGACTAAAACTCTTATGCGGCGAGAATTTAGATTGCCAGTTTCCCACGAAATCAAGAGGCAGAGGATAGTTTGGTTCATACATGTACAATAGGGGTGGGACCACCCTTGCAGGATGGATGGTTTTTGTGATGTTTTTCGTCAACTTGTATGGATGAATAAAAAATTTTTCAAAATTTTGTCAAAATTACCTTGGTCCCCCTTTATGATTTTTTTCGGAAAATTTGAAAAATTCCCAATGGTGGGGTGGGAAGCAGACCCCTCCTTTGAACATGTATGCTTTGGTCCTTTTATGTCTTATGATGGCCAGTCATAAATATAAAAAACCTATTCCTGCGTCCGACGTCTGTAACGTCGATGTCGGCGTCCGTAACATCGACGTCTGTGGCGTCAGCGTCTGCAACGTCGACTTCTGTAACATCAGCATAATATCGGTGCGAGAAGCGTGCGTTGGGCTAGTATAACTAAAACTCACTGTAATGTCATTTTGCAAATTTAAGACATTGGCAAATTTGACTCCAGCTTTGTCGAAGCCATAGGCGCTAACGATATTTTTATGATACTCTTCAAATAAAAGGGTTTTGTTTATTTCGATAATATCCATATAAAGTGCTGCTTTTTCACCTAAAATGAATAATGAGTAAACAAATCTTATAAAAAATTCAATTAAAAGGGATAGAGAGGGTGAGTAAATCCACACTATCAGATAGGCCTGAAGCCAAAGAGTAGGGCTTGATCAAAGACTTTTCCCTAAGAAGGAGATTTTCATGGACTTTTTATTATGATATATTTTTTAAAATTTTACATTCTTGAGCAAAAATCATATACGACAATGCCGCCAGATCCACTTCTCGAAATTCATATTTGACTAGCTTGTTGGCAATCGATCGAATTTCTTCCAAAAAGTAATTGTGCATTCTTAAAAAATCACTTGAATAATAAAAGGTTTTATTGATTTACTTAAAACATTCTTCCTTATTTTGTGATACTTCGTTGGAAAAAAAATATTCATTGGACTCAGGTGTGTTGTAATAACCATAATGGGTAACACAACGAATATCTTCGGGATCAGGGAAATGCTTTGAGGTAAGATAGCATCTGATTAAAAATGAAATTTTGGTAGAAGTGTTTTTGATGATCAGTCTCTATAAATAATCATAAGATTTGAATTTTCAAAAATAGGGTTGGAAGAGGAGCATCAGGGGCCAGTTAATGACTTCCGGAAGTTCGAAATCGGAAGTACGTTTTGACGTTATATTTTTGCGCACTTCCGACTTACGGTTCATAATTCCGGAAGTCATCAACTGGCCATTGGTCCAAAATCAGAGCCTTTGTCATCCTAAGCCAAGGGGGATTCAAAGGACAATTGCATCCACTACCCTATAATTTGTTCACGGTCCAGATAGAGGGTTTTTATTGAGAATTTTTTATAAAAAATACTTTTTCTTTTTGTTGCATCAGATTGTATGGCTCAAAATGCTCAGTCAGCATGGAATTAATGACATATACACAATATCTTTCAATCCTATTCCACTCTGATTTTCTGTCCATCTCAAATTCAAGGTTGGTGACAGATTGGTTTGGGTGCTCCACTATGTACAAAGTCTTTTGTGCATTCAAAAATACGTTGACACCTTGTAGTAGTTTGTTTAAAATCGAGTTTTGATTTACGATCTCCATTTCCTGGGTCTAAAAATGGTAAATATTTTTAAATTTAAAAATATGTAGTATTGGCCAATCGAAAACGAATTCGTTTTTTTTTCTAAAATCACAGAATCTTTTTGCCTGTCGACGTTTTTTCGGTCGACAGTAACCTTTGCCCATGTATGATATGTAGTATTGAAAATTTTGACGTAAGACCTTGTGCATGTGTGACAT
>JAQGBS010003939.1:0-10883 GCA_034698545.1 Acrobeloides obliquus
TAGAAATAGAATGATATAGGTTTTTAATAAGTGTCATTTGTAATTTAATAATAGAGTTAATTGTAGGGTTGGCATCACTAACTAAATATAAGACAAATGGGGGAGGGGGAAGTCTCCGCAATATGTTATAGTCTTTAAAAAAGTTTTATTTTGTGGTTAGATAGTAAAGTTAACAAAAAAGGCTAAAGCAAAATTTTTTTTAAATGTGTATTTTTAAACAGCTTAAAATAATAAGAAAATTGCGCTAAAAATTCTCAATAATTATGATTCACAAATATTTTTTATCACCAAAAAGATTTTTCTGTCATCAAAAATATTTTTTATCATCAGGAAATTTTTTTGCCAATAATTTTGTTCAAGATCCATTTTTTAAACAAAATATATGATTTAAACCGATTTTTGCCAATATTGTTGTCAGCTAAGTATATAAATGATCCAATGTGAATTTCATATATGTTTTTGCGGAAAGTTAAGTGAAAGTACAGGATGAACCAAAAAAGTGGATTTTTGGGACCCGAAAATGTATTGTTCGAAAACTGACTCCTTTAGGAGTAATTTTATGTAAGGAATCGATTGTGCGCATGACCGAACCTTGAAAATGCTTCCCTGGCCCTGATTCAGAGAAAATTTGAGTTTTTGAAGCGAAACTGGTTATTTTTCGAATTTTCAAAAACCCAATTTTTTCCCTGCATCTGGGGTAGGAAAGCATTTTCAGGATTCATTGATGCGTGAAATAGATTCCCCGCATAAACTTACATAAAATTAACCTTCGAAAAATAAATTTCAGGTTTCTAAAAAATCACAAAAATCCACTTTTTTTGGCCCACCTTGTAAAAGCATGTCCAGTTGTTCATAATGTTTATACCCAAACTCATTCATCCTTTTCAATTTATTTCTTTTTAAGAAATATTTCTTACTATATGGGCAGACATTTAAAAAAATTAAAAAACGCAAAAAATTATTACTCTTATATTTTAATCTCGAAGCAAGACCGGTGCAGGCTTCTTTGAACGGCATCTGCAGCGGCGCTGTCTAACGACCTATAGACAAAAAAGAATAAGTTTGGATATAAACATTATGAACGACTGGACATGCTTTTGCTTTTCACGGCGTCCGAAAATCTGGAAAAATGTTTCTAGTGGGTGTCTATATTGAAATATACTTAAGGGTGCTATTTATGGTCTAAAAAATAACTTACCTTTTTTCCCGAAAAAATGAAAAATTTGCATTTTTGGGGTGCTGTTTCCGACCATGACTTTTTGCATATTTTATTTTTCGATAAAAAACGCATGTATACTCTATTTTCTAGCGAGGAAACACGAATCCGAGCGAATATTGGAATGAAAAGTTCATCTTGATCGCGATTTTTGATAAAAAGACACTTTTCGCTATGTTATGCTGAAATGGGCTTTTCTCAGCCATTTTATTTTGACGATTTAGGACAATTTGGGGATATCCTTCTTGTAAAACTCAAAACTAAATCCAGAGTCTATCTTCTTTTAGATCTAGAGTCTATCTCCCAAATTTTTGGTGATGGAAAAATATTTTTTAGAAAAAAATACGGCTGATAAAAAAATATTTTTGGTTAGGAAAAAATGAAATCCATTATGATTTTTGGATAAATTTTGTACATTTATGAAGAAAATTCAAAAGAAAATTAAAGGGTACTACAAAAATTATTCATTATTTTATAGTAATAAAAATATATAAATTTTATTTTAATATGCCAACCAAAGTTAATTTGTATTTTAGTCTTTGTGAACTTCTTTGTGAACGTATACATATTATGTCAATCAAATTTTCGAAACAAAAAACTCCAAATCTACTGATTTTTTGAATATAGGAGTTTCCGACTTGGGGAAATCGAACCAGGAGGAATTTTTTAATTTTGGAAATTCCTACTAGGCGAATAACACAAAAAGATCTTTTCATTGGATGCCATTTTTTATTCGTAATCCTGAGGCCTAGGAAAAAACATAACAGCATATTCTATTTCAACCATAGAAAAATATATGGTAGCGATATCATAATTCAAAAGATCAAGTAAAAAATCAAAAAGTTTATAAGGTTCAGCATACAAAGATTTTCATAAAAGTGTTGAAAACTAAAGTTGTTCAGCATGAGTTAAAGAATGTTTTTAGCTATCACTACCATTTGACCCATTTTTGTGTCTTTGTAATTTTTTGTATCACACATCGCAATTAAAAACAACACTTTTGCCGAAAACGCGCGGATGCTGAATATAGGTTAGATTTATCCGGTGGAAAGCCCTTAAATATTCTGATCGAAATTTGCCTGCTCGAATTCTACTTATAGATTAATTTGGCACCAAATACTCATTGGGAAAGTTTTTTTATCAGACAGTAGCTGTAGGCTGTTGATACTACTGTGTCCTGCTTGCAGTAGCTGTGACCTTCTCAAGCAGCTGTAGTGATTGATCAGCTCGCAGCTGGTTACGCGCTGTTCGCAGTTATGCGCAGCACAAGCAGCAGCTCAATTCACGCAGATACTGCGCGAAGCTACTGCGGGCAGTAACTGCGCGCAGTTGCTACGCAACTTGAGCAGTTTCTATTTATGCTGCTCAGCAGTTGAGAGCAGCGCGCAGTAGCTGCGTGCAGCCAGCTGCGGACTGACCAATCCCCGCAACTGCTGCGAGCAGGGCGCAGCTCTGCAAGCACAACGACGTAGCTGTCAGCAGCCTACAGCTACTGTCTGGTAGAAAAACAGGACCATTTTTGATCTCATAAAAAACGGGTTTTTTGAGGTTTATTCAATTTTCTGAATTTTTTAAAAGGTTTTTTACTAATAACATATTATAAGAAAATGATGCAGAAAATCTCAAAGATCCTATTTGTCCAAGATCATCGAATTTAAACTTGTACTTGTAGGGTTATGGCCAAAATACTAAAAGGAAAAAGTTGATTATAGGGTTAAAAATTACCATGCTTTCACGTCTGTTTCAAGCGGCAATAAGTCTGTGCCAACTTTTGTTTTTTGTTCATTTTTGATACTCGGGGGTTTTCGGCTATGGGGAACACGAATCCGATGGAATTATCAAGTTTTTACTTCAAGGAGTACCTCTACTGGAGGGAGAGAGGGGTAAAAATGTCAAAAATTCAGGATGACCATGTTTTTCTGCCAGGGTGACCATGTTTCAAAAAGTATCAAGTTTTTTATTTTAAACCCAATTTAAAAAATTCGTCTTATAGATTGTCAGGGAGACCCTCCTGCATAAAAATAAGGATGAGTTTTTTGTGAATCGTCGTTTTAAGAAAGATATGGAATCCTTAAGTTTGAAAAATACCTCATTTTTGGCAGAAAATTTATAGGTTGTTTTTCCGATATGTCGGCACACACTTTTTGCCGTTTTTCTATGTGTTGAAACATACGTGGCTTTATAAAATCAGGGAAAGGATTTCGCCCGAAGGAGTTTAATTTGTTAAAATTTGATGACTTAATATTGCAGATTAATTATAATAATAATTTTTTAAATATAAAATAAATTTATTGAATAATTTGTTCTGAATAATTTAAATAAATTTAAAAAATCCAAGAAACATGTAGCAAGCGATTAATCTTTTAATATTAAACAACAAATGTCTGTCTGTTTGTGTCACCGAATTTTGTAACCTTAAGTCCAATCCCGTTACGACTTAGATTTTTGGAAAGAGCTCGGCGAGGGAAGAAAAACGACACCAAAATCATGGGGGTACCCTCTCTAGAAAAATTAAGAAATCAATTTTTTAATTTTTGCTTTTTATTGCTTTAATATGTGGTTAGAAATGAAATGACTTTTTTCTATCTGCCTTCATGGTGCAGTTTGTAAATTGTAAGCTTTGTAGTTACGAAAGGTGCATGTTCAATCCCCAAATATTTTTGCTTCTTCAATAAATGTTCTCCATATAGTTTGTTTCAACTCACAAGTCCAAACTTATTCCCCGACCTCGGTAAAGAGCGATCCCGTCCGATCTGGCAAGTTAAGCAACGTTGAGACCACCAGGTTCGATCCCACTAGCGCAAAAGTTTTTATTTTCAAAAAAATTTTTTTACAAACAATGGAGCAAAAAATTTTTGCTCCATTGTTTGTAAAAGAATTTTTTGAACTTCAAAAGTTTTACACTTCCGGGGATCGAACCTGTGGGTCCAACTTATTTAAGGGGATTCGAACTCTCGACCTGTAAAACTTAATGTTACCTGTCATCTTACCGGGGTCGGGGAATTAGTGATGGACTTGTGAAAAAAAACAGACTTTAGTACGAGTAATAAATACAACTTCTTTTCCCCTTCGGGCGCGAAGCGCTCGGTTCTAAACGATTATTAACACTTATGAGTTTGCAAAAATTTTTTTGTGTTATCAATATAGTTTTTCATGCTGATTACGAATATGAAAAATTGGTTGAAAAAAGTCGGCTACGGAGGGAGGGTCTAAGATGATAGACGACTATATCCGCTAGTACGAAGAGAAGACACATCTCCGTACCAATTCGTCCGCTATATAGTATTTTTATACGTTTCCTCATCGATGGGGAAAAATTTGGAGGAAGTTGATATAAAAAATAGAATCGCAATAGTAGAATTCTAGTTCCTATGTCAATCTTCTGTTCTGGTTTCTTTAATATAAGTCCAATTTCCTTGAAGGTCGAAATACAATTCCTTTTGAGTTGGTTATACTGGTAGAGTTTCATTGTGACCTAAAATCGGTAAATTTTTTCCAGTTTCTATCAAACATTAGTTTAGAACTTCCTATGGGATTTCGTCTTCAAAATCTTCCTTGTAGAAAGAAATGTTTAGATTCTTTTTACGAAGGGTCCAAGAGCCATTGAGTAACTAGCCAAAATATTTGAATCGCGGAGATCCAAAGGAATAAAGGCCCTAGTTGAAAGGTTGACCGTCTTTGCAAACAAAAAATAGGTTAACTATTTTTTACAAACAATTCAAATTTTATCTTTTTTAGTTCATCATGGATGTTTTTTATGCTAAAAGTGTTTATGGCTTAAAGTTCCTTACCCAAAATTTTGAGTTGGAGTTCGTCTGATTTTAGTTTTTTGATGTAAGAGATCGGCCAAAACCAAAATTTTGATCAAAATCAAGTTTTGTTTTTGAACGAAAATTTTTTAGGAAATCAAACTTTTTTAAAATTTTGATTTTGAATGATCGATTCAATTTTGATAATGACACTTCATTATAATTGTTGACAAAAAAGGTACAATTTTTTGATTTGCTTCTTTTTAAAATTTGTTTGTTTATTTACACTTTTTTGCATAAATTTCAATAATGTTTATCAAAATATTTTTTTATAAACAAAACTTATTTAAAATGTATATCGAAAAGGTACAAATTTGGTAACTTATTTGTAAAATTTTATTCTCGATAATTTTTACAGTTATGAAAATTATTAAAAAAAGGTGATTGGAGATAAAATATGGTTGAAACTAACAGCATTAGAAAAATGAAGTCTCATTACATCCTTGACTATTGCAAGATTCAATAGTATTATGAAAACAATAAAAAAGACTGCGAATTGATAAAAGATTCAGGACGCATATCCAAATATTGACTCGAAAATCAACTATATAATTCAACAATTTTTATTAAAATATTTTTTTCTATTTTGAACATAATTTATTCTAAAAAAAATTTTTCCTAATTCTACCAGAAGGACTTAACAAATTTAAAAAAAAGCAAATCAAAATCAGGCAAAAAATTTTGTCTCGGGCGGAGATCGAACACTCTGCATCTTGGATATCATTTATCCACTAGACTACTGGCTTAAGAAGAACTCGAATCTAAAAAAATTTTTGATTTTGACCACTAGAAGGTACCTCTATGAGGGATATACCACTAAAGTTTCCCTAAAGAGTATACCCCTTGAGAGGTACCTTCCAGTGGCCAAAAATTAAAAATTTTTTTAGATTCGAGTTTTTCTTGTCATAAAAACCCATGGTATTAAAAATTAGCTTTGAGAACTTGTTTAAAATACGATTTTTTACCCCTTGGGGGACTAAAGTGAAAAAATTGAATTTCCAAAAAATTTGTCTTTTTCGAGTTTTTTACGGTTTTTGTTTTTTCTGGGTCCCAAGATGAAATCATGGTTAGGGTAAGGCCCGAGGCTTAGATTTAGGCATAAACTTTTGGTCTAAAGGCTTTGGCTTAGAATAAACATAAGCTTAGGTCGGAGGAATAGGCTTAGGCTAGGTACTAAGCTTAAGATCATGAATAGGCTAGAGATGGCCAAAAAGTTACGAAAATCGTAAACTTTGAAAAATGTAACAATTTTTAAGAAAAAGCATTTATTTTTATAATATTAATATTTTTATAAAGGAAAGAAATTAATTCTGAACTTTTTTCTACGTAAAAAATACTAATAATATAAAAATAAATGCCTTTTCTTAAAAATTTTTACATTTTTCAAAGTTTAAGATTTTCGTAAGTTTTTGGCCATCTCTAGAATAGGCTTGAGGCTTATTTTAGGTGTATCATGACTCTTAGGCTTTGGCCCTAGCCTAGAAAATATAAAAAAGCTTAGTTAGACTTATTCTTAGGTTGTAGCTTAGTATAAGAAGCTAATGCTTAGGCTCGAGGCTTAGGCTTATGTTAGACTTATGTTAGGCTTTGGATAAGGCTTAAATTAGGCTTAGGCTTAAGCACGAGGCTTAGGCTTAAATCCGAAGATTAAAATTATACTTTCGCTAACGATTAAAATTAAGCCCGAGTCTTAGGATTAGACAAATGCTTAGATTAGACTTGAGGCTTAAGCTAAGAATTAGGCTTAAGATTAGGCTATACTTAGGCTTAGACACAAGGCCTATGCCTAGGCTTAGGTCAAAACAAAGGCTTAAACTTATGCTTTAAATTAGGCTTATTTCCGATGAAGTCTTATTCTTATACCATGGCTTATACTTAGGATAGGTTAAGGCTTATATTGGCTTACAATTATTCATAGACATGAGGTTTAGATCCGAAAATTAGGTGTAGACTTTTGTTATTATGAGAATTAGATTAGAACCGAGGCCCGAATCTTAGTATTAGGCACAACGCTTAATCTTAAGCTTAGATCCGAGGATTAAGTTTAGACTTTTATCTAATGCATAGGATTAGTCAAGAGTCTTAAGATTAGGATTATGCTTAGGCACGAGGTTAGGCTTAGGATAAGGCTTAGATTAAGCTTAAGATTAGAAATGCGGCCTAGGCCGATGGTTAAGCACAAGGCTTAAGCTTATGTGCAAAGATTAGACTTATTATATTCTTAATTTTAAGCTTGTTCCTGAAGCAGGCATAGCTTATACTTAGGATCCGCCTTGGTCCTGAGACTTAGGAATGAGGCTTAGAACTGATGCTAATCTTAGACTAAACCTAGGCTTAGACAAAAAGCTTTAGGTCAGGCTTAGATTAATCTTATATTAGATTTTTTCTTAGAATAGGCTCATGAATTAAGAAAGAGGCCTTATGCTCTAGGCTTAGGCTAAAGCTTTAGGCTAAGCTTAGGCTCATGCTAATGTTTTTGTTTAATGTTTATTCTTGGGCTTAGGCTCTTGGAAATGCGTTTGTATAAGCTTAAGCTCTAAGATTAGGATCTATGCCAAGGCTTAGGCTAAGGCTCAACTCTAAGCTTAGTCTCTTGTCTAATGCTCTTGTTTAAGGATAATTTAGGCTTAGGCACTAGGCTAAGGCTCTAGGCTCTAGGCTAAAGCTTTAGGCGAAGGCACTAGGCTAAGACTCTAGGCTAAGGCTTATTCTCCATGCCAAGACTTAGGAATTATGCCAATGCTTAGGTTTACCTCTAAGATTAGCATAAGCCTCTAGGCTAAAGCTCTTGTTTAAGGTTTATTCTTTAAGCTTTGATCTAGGATTTGGCTTAGGCTAATGAGTAGGCTCTATGCCAAGGCTTAAACTTATCTCTAGGCGTAGGATAAGGCTCTAGGCTAAGGCTCTAGCCAAGGCTAAGGTTCTAGACTAAGGGTCTAAGCTAATGCTTAGGCTCTATGCCAAGGCTTAGGCTTATCTTTAAGCTTGGATAAGACTCTTGGCTTTTGCTCTTGTTTAAGGTTTATTCTTTAAAATTTCTCTAGAATTTGGATGAGGCTAATGAATAGGCTCTATGCTAAGGCTCTAGTCTAAGGCTCGAGGCTATGTTCTAAGCCAAGGCTCTATGCTAAGGCTTAGGCTCTAAGCCAAGGCTTGAGCTTTATGCCAAGGCTTAGGCTTATCTCTAGGCTTAGCATAAAACTTTGGTCTAAGACTCTATGCTAAGTCTTAGGCTCTATGCCAAGGCTTAAACTTATCTCTAGGATTAGGATAATTCTCTAGGCTTAGGATAAGGCTCTAGGCTACTCGTATGCTAAAGTAGGCTCTAAGCTTAGGCCCTATGCCAAGGCTTAGGCTCTATGCCAAGGCTTAGATTTATCTCTAGGCTTAGCATAAGCTCTGGTCTAAGGCTTTATGCTTAGGATTAGGCTCTATGCCAAGGCTAGGCTTAGCATAAGGCTATGATCTAATCTCTATGATAAGGCTTAGGCTCTATGTCAAAGTTTAGGCTTATCTCTAGGCTTAGGATATTGCTCTTGGCTTTCACTTATGTTATAGGCTAATGCCCTGGTTTAAGATTTATTCTTTAGGCTTTCTATAGGATTTGGATTAGGCTAATGAGTAAGCTTTAGGCTAAGAAACTAGGCTAAGGCTCTACGTTTAGGCTCTATACCAAGGTTTAGGCTCTATTCCAAGTTTTAGTCTATATGCATGGCTTATGCTCACTGTCAAGGCTTATGCTATATGCCAAGGCTTAGGCTTATCTCTAGGCTTAGAATAAAGCTCTTGGTTTCACTTATGTTCTAGGCTAATGCCCTTGTAAAGGCTTTAGAACCTTAGCCTGAGCCTATAGCTTACTCATTAGCCTAATACAAATCCTAGATGCCAAGGCTTATGCTATATGCCAAGGCTAGGCTTATATTAATCTTAGCATAAGGCTATGTCTAAGGCTCTAGAATTAGGCTCTATACCAAAGCTTAGGCTCTATGCTATGGCTTCGGCTCTATGCCAAAGCTTAGGCTCTATGCCAATGCTTGTGCTATATAAGCAATGGCTCTATCCTAAGGCTTAGGCTTATCTATATGTTTAGCATAAGGCTCTGGTCTAAGCTCTATGTTAAGGCTTAGGCTCTATGCCAAGGCTTATGCTATATGACAAGGCTTATGCTATATGCCAAAGCTAGGCTTATCTGTATGTTTAGCATAAGGCTCTGGTCTAAGCTCTATGTTAAAGCTTAGGTATTATGCCAAAGCTTATGCTATATGCCAAGGGTAGGCTTATCTCTAGGTTTAGCATACGGCTCTGGGCTAAGTCTCTATGCTAAGGATTAGGCTTTATGCCAAGGCTTAAACTCTATGCAAAGGCTTAAGCTCAATGATATGGCTTAAGCTCTTGGCAATGCTTATGCTATATGCCAAGGCTAAGCTTATCTCTGGGCTTAGCATTAGGAACTGAGTTAAGGCGCAATGCTAAGGATTAGGCTCTATGCCAAGGCTTATGCTCGTTGCCAAGGCTTAGGCACTATGTTAAGGCTTCTGCTTTATGCCAAGGCTTATGCTATATGTCAAGGCTAGCTTATTTCTAGGCTTAGCATAAGGCTCATGGACTCAGGCTTTATGCTAAGGATTAGGTTCTATGCCAATGCTTAGGCTCTATGCTAAGGCTTAGTCTCTATGCCAAGGCTTATGTTATATGCTAAGGCTAGGCTTATCTCTAAGCTTAGCATAAGTTTATGGGCTAAGGTTCTATCCTAAGGCTTAGTCTTATCTGTATGTTTAGCATAAGGCTCTGGTCTAAGCTCTATGCTATGGCTTAGACTCATGCCAATGTTGCTATATGCCAAGACTAGGCTTATCTCTAGACTTAGCATACGATTCTGGGATATTTTATGAATTATGCTCTTTGCCAAGGCTAGGTTTTCATTAGGCTTAGCGTAAAGCTATGGGCTAAGGCTCTATCCTAAGGCTTAGGCTTATCTGTATGTTTAGCATAAGCCTTGGTCTAAGCTCTATGTTAAGGCTTATGCTATATGCCAAGGTTAGACTTTCTTTAGGTTTAGGCTTAGTATAAGACTTTGGGTTAAGGTATTAGGCTCTATGCCAAGGCTTAGGCTCCATGCCAATGCATATGCTATATGCCAAGGCTAGTTTTATCTCTAGGTTTAGCATAAGGCTCTTGTCTAAGCTCTATGTTAAGACTTAGGCTCTATGCCAAGGCTTATGCTATATGCCAAGGCTTGGCTTAGCTCTAGGTCTAGGCTTAGCATAAAGCTATGGGCTAAAGCTCTTTCCTAAAGCTTAGGCTTACCTGTATGTTTGCATAAATCTCTGGTCTAAGCTCTATGCTATGGCTTAGGCTCATGCCACTGCTTATGCTATATGTCAAAGCTAGGCTTATCTCTAGGCATAGCATAAGGCTCTGGTCTAAGCTCTATGCTATTTTAGGCTCATGCCAATGCTTATGCTATATGCCAAGGCTAGGCTTATCTGTATGCTTAACATAAGCTTTGGTCTAAGCTTATGTTATGATTAAGCATTATGCCAAGGCTTATGCTATATCCCAAGGCTAGACTTATCTCTAGGTTTAGCATAGGCTCTTGGCTAAGTCTCTATGCTAAGGATTAGGCTTTATGCCAAGGCTTAAACTCTATGCAAAGACTTAAGCTCAATGCTATGGCTTAGGCTCATGCCAATGCTTATGCTAATGCCAAGGCTAGGCTTATCTCTAGGCTTTAGCATAAGGCTTGATCTAAGCTCTATGTTAAGTCTTAGGCTCTATGCCAATACTTATGCTATATGCCAAGGCTAGGTTATATCTAGTCTTTGCATACGATTCTGGGATAAGGCTCTATACTATGG
>JAQGBS010003940.1:0-10883 GCA_034698545.1 Acrobeloides obliquus
GGTTGTGCTGAAACACCCTATATATTTACCCAAGTTTGGTTGATACCCAAAGAAAACCAACCATCTGGAAAAGTATCCATCTGATAACAGTCACGTTCAACATATGGAGTATTTTCTATATATAAAAAACAGTTGAACCTCGATTTAGTGACTCCCACGGGGGACATCATAAAAAATTCGCCAAAAATCGAGGTTAAATCTGATTTCTGCGAGAGGCCATATTTTGGATAGCTAATTGTACGAGGGATATTTTGAAAAAAATTATTGTAAAATCTTTTATTTTCGCCGAGATATGGCTGTTGTCATTTTTATTTTTTATCCTATTTTCAAAAATCCATGAAAAATCATTTTTTTGGCTCAGATTTTTTCTGATCAGTTCCAGATAAAAAATCGACAGCATAGGGTTTTTTTCAAAAATTATTAGTGAAAAAGCCTTCGATCTCGCGGACAGTTATGAATTTTTGAAAAATTGTGCCCTTTTTCAGCTTCAAAAATGCAAAAAGGACATATATCGGCGAAAATAAAAGATTATTTAATAATTTATTTTACAAAATATTCCTCATACAATTAGCTATCAGCTCGAACAAATCCGATTTAAACTCGATTTTTGGCGATTTTTTTTTGAGAGGGAGCCGTTAAATCGAAGTTTGACTGTAATTGATTTTATTAAAAAAATAGCATTTTTTCGATTTTTGAGCAAATTTCCTAGAAAATTGTTTTATTATTTTCCTAAATGACCCTATCCTATGTGCGGAATTGACTACGCAATATTAAAAATTTATGGCCTAATCCAAGAAAAAATTTTTTCTAAAAATTAGGGGTAAAATCATGCGTGAAATCGATTGCGCGCATTACCGAAGCGTGAAAACGTCATCCTGACACTGATTCAGGGAAAATTTTGTTTTATTTTATATCAACGATCGTTGAAAAAGTGCCATTTTGATACCACATTGTAGATGTTTTAGACTAAATTTTACCTGACATTCCTATTAAAGTATCGTTAAAATAAATTGTGTTTTGACCATAATAACAATAACCGAGTGGGCATTGAACTTTGCTATAACTTGTAGCATTAACTCCCGTGCATTTAGGAACACCTGGACCTGGTTTCTATAAATGAAATAGTGAATAAATAAGAACACTCGTGTACAAACCACATGTGGGCTGCGGGGTGTCGTGACGACAGGACAGGGTCGGAGGGTTGTGCGGGGGAGAGGAAAGAGGGTCGTGCCGGGGGGAGGGGTGATTTTATTATTTTGGTCTGTCATTACGACAGACCAGGATTGTGGGGTTGTGCTGGGGCCAAGAGGGTTGTGCTTTAAAAAAAATTACGACAGACCACGCTCCCACGTGTGGTACAAACACTCCCCCAAATTTTCGAAGCCAAGCGCGCGAAAAAATCATAAGATTCCCTTTATCCCCTTTATGATTTTTTCGAGACCACTAAAATTTTTAGCGCGTGAGATCATTTTTAGGTCAGCTCGAGTAAAATTTTCAAAACTTTTGGCAAATCATAAAGGGGCCATTATGTAATTTTTTGGCCCTTCTCGCGCTAGCCTGTTTTTAGCTAGTGCGCGGCACGCGAACCCCCCCCCCCAAATTGGGGTGGGTACTCGTGTGAATACATATATTATTCTTACAAAATCAGAACATCTATAACATGTCATTGGGGGAGGTGTAGTAGCAGGAGGGAAAAATGTCGGAACTGCTTGAACACCATTACATAAATCAGTGTTACAAGTGCAATCATATTCGTGATCCGCGTCTTTATTAAAGCTTAAAACATAATAATCTGTAACCAAACAATCCTAAAAATGGGTAAATAAAAAAATTTATTTCTTTATAATTTTACCCAAGTTTGATTAATGCCCAAAGTAGGCCAACCAGCCGGAAAAGTAATATTATCATTTTGATAACACCCTCTTTCAATATATGGTGTATTTTCTATAAAAAGACATTGGTTTCTATGTATATTTTTCAGAGAACCAGGAGCCGTGCCATGGCATTCGAAACTTTCAAAAAAAGTGACGATCCTTTTAACCAAAATTGGTACCTCGGTAGGCCATTTTATCACAACGCACCAAGGGTCGCGAGTTTGAATCTCCGGCTCGAATTAAAAGTTTTTCCAATTTTCATGAAATTTTTTGCATATGCCTATTTTTAGTCGTAGATCATTTTCCTGTTATTATTTCTCCATATATAGTCATTTTAACATGTATGGCGCTGGTTCAATTCCCGCTGGCGACCATTAGTTTTTGCCAATGCTTAGTGAGAATTGAACCACGCCATATATAAAAAAGAAGATATATGATAAAATAAAAACAGGAAAATGACCTACGACAAAAAATAGACATATGCAAAAAATTTCATGAAAATCGGGAAAACTTTTAATTCTGGCTGGGATTCGAACTCCCTCGACTTTTGGTGTGTTGTGATAAAATGTCCTAGCACCATACTTGGGATACCAATTTTGGTTAAAGGAGTCGCCATTTTTTGAAAGTTTCGAACGCCGCAGTGACATCCGGTGCTCACGGATTCTCCGAGGGCGATTCCTAGTTTAAACAATTAAATCACTCGTTTCCGAGTTCTCAATCACAGACAGACGCACATTACACGTTTATAGTAGTCCCAAAAAAGTGTACTTTTTTGGGATCCGGAAATTTATTTTTCTAAAAAATGACCCCTATAGGAGCCATTTTATGCGATGAATCGATTGCTTGCATTCCCAAACCCTGAACACGCTTTCTTGACCCTGATTCAGGGAAAAATAGGGTTTTTGAAGCGGAAAGTGTTTTTTCGTATTTGTTGTGGCATGTGAAAATTGACACTTTTCACTTCAAAAACCCATTTTTTCCTGAATCAGGGAACCGCTTTCAGGGTTTGGAAATGATGCTATTGATTCCCCGCATAAAATTACCATTATAGGGGTCATTTAAAAAAATTTTCGGATTCCAAAAAGTGCACTTTTTTGCTCCAGCTTGTAGGATAAAAAGTCACCTGACATTGTCACCGAAGTGTCGTTAAAGAAAAGAGTGTTTCGGCCATAATAACAATAACCTAATTGGCATTGAACTTTGTTGTAATTTCTAATGCTCACCCCTGTGCAATTAGGCATTCCGCCTCCTGATTTCTAAATACAGAGTGATTGATAAAAGAACATTTTTTGTACTAATTATAAATTTTTCTATAATGATATACCGTATTCTCTCTAATAGAAGCACCCCTCTATTTGAAGCACCCCCCATAAATTTTGTCTTAACAAGAAAATCTATATAAGGAGGATATATTTTCTTCGGTTATGATCTACTTTTTGCTCATTTTATTAGTTTCAAGTTTGTTTGCACTTTTTTCGAAATGTAAATTGAAAAAAGAATCACCTCTTCTATTTGAAGCACTCCCTGCCGGAGGGATTGAAAAATAGAAGCACCAGTGCTTCTATTAGAGAGAATACGGTACCTGAGCACGGTTCTGGAAAGCAGAAACCAAGAATGGGGACTCAATATCGGGCAGTCTAACAAACTTTTGCGACTCTCCACGACAAGTAGGGAGAATTTTTTTGAATTGTTTCTATTTAGTCTAACCCTTTCTTGTGCTCATACTCCATCACCCCTTTCTTTATAAATTATTATTACAAAAAATTACAAAATCCGAGCATGAATAACAAGTTATTGCTTGCACAAAGTTTATTTGAATTGAAAAAGTTAAAATAATAGCCAAAACGGCAGCATGAAATTTTGCATCCATTTTCTGTACAATAAAATCTAAAACCATAATTATATTTACAGTTCAATGATTTATATTTCCATGATTCAACTAATAGAAGAAAGATCAAACGAAAATGAAACGTCATGTATCTATATCTTGGACAATAAAATAATAAAAATCAAGAAAACGATGATAAGATACTGCCTAAACATAGGTTTATGGTCAGATACTCGTAAAACTAATGGAAAGGGTGTAGCAACGTTTTTCGTAGTAATACAAATGGGTATAGTTTGGGTATTGTGAGTGTATCAATCATGATCGACTTTTTCTTAAATCTGACTTTTTCTATACCGCTATTTTCCTATTAAATCCTCAAGAAAATGTGGTTAACGTTTTCATATAGATAATAGGAAGGGGGTTTTCGGGCGTTTTTTAAAGGGGTACAAATTAGGATCCTTACTCAAAAAATTTTTTTTGAAAATGACCTACTAGAGTAAAAATAGGGTGAAAAATCGATTGCGCACATCTCCGTCGCGTGAAAATGCTTCCTCCACCTTGTTTTCGCAAAAATAGCACTATTTCACGTTAAAAATAGTACTATTTTCCCGAAAACAAGGTGAAGAAAGCATTTTCACGCGACGGGGGTGTGTGCAATCGATTTTTCCCACTAATTTTATCCCTAGAAAGTCATTTTTCAAAAAAATTTTTGAGAAAGGGTCCTAATTTGCACCCCTTTAAAAAACGCGAAAAAAATTGGTTTGTACCAATTTTTATCTGATGTTGATTGTTAAAATTTTAGATTTTTGGTGAAAATTTATTGAATTTTTTATTGGTTGATGTTGGTGACTGGGGCAGGGAGGAAGGGATTGAAAAATAAACACCCTTCCTCTAAATAACGCTCTTCCTCTAAATGACGCCCTCCCCTCCCTCTAGAGGGGATTGAAATTAACACCCTGGAGATATTTTACAGTATGCTTAAAAATCTAGATCAAATAAGGTCAAAAGTATAAGCGTACAAATAAGCACAAAATGTCCCCAAAATAGTAGGAGTGCCAAATTTTTATTGTCTTGAATTCCAGATTCAGTAGTTTTACGAGCTTGATTAATAATCATAAAAATGGTTGTAAAAGATAAGCTACTGGTCTTTTAAGTGCTTATTCATTCGGATTGATGCTTGATGCCATATTCGGATATAAAATTTTGTTTTCGATTTTATTCTTGTTAAAAAGGATCTATACTTCACTTGCGTTGCGAGTAGTGAAGTATAGATCGCTGCAAGTAACTCGCGCGTCAAGTGTAGTAGTAAGAGACACGCGAGCACTCGCTGCGAGTAAATTTACTTTACTCGCAGCACTCGCGCGTGAAGTATAGATCCCCTCTTAACAAATTCGTACTTTTAGCAAATATTCATCATGCGAGCTATTTTAATTTTTATGCTAACAGCTTATTATTTCAAGGCATCTGTAGGCGCAAATGTCAATTGTTACCTTTGTAATGACGGACGTTACTATTTTGTAAGCATGTTTGAATATGGGGGAACAGGAATGAGATGGTCCTGCATCACATTGGAGGGGGCAAGATTTCGAAAAATTGTGAAAGAGGGGAGGAGAATAATTTTACATTTGGACCAAACGAAATTTTTTTTAAATATATGATAAATATTAAAAAAACTATTTTAAAATGTTTAAGAATTTGACCGCGCCATTATGCACTGGAGGTAATGTAAACCAATGGCAAAATCAAACTTGTCCCACTGGATTATGCTACTATCAAGAAGTGATGGCTAGATTATCAGAAACTAGATATAGTAAACGATCTTTTATAAATAGTTGATTGTTTCACATCTTTTAGACTTCACTGATACTACTCGTGATTGCTATGAAAAAAATAACCAAACTGCCCCTAATGGTCTTTTAGATGGCATTATTCAATTTATGAACAAAACTAGGGTTTATTTTTATAATCGGTTGAGGCTACTAGACCTAAAATTTCAAAATCCTTTGGATCACAAGGGTCCCCATCAAGGTCCATGTCTTTAATAGAGAGTTGGGGCATAAGTGAAATGACCATATGGTGGTGAGTTCTGACATGTAGCATAAGCAGTGGCGTACGCAAGGGGGAGGCATGGTAAGAAAGTAGATGTGGGGGGGGGGGGCGTTCGCATATTTGCGGATTTTACATTTGTGCGAACGCCAGGGGGCACCGGAGACCGGTGCTCCCCAGGCCGGAAAAAGCCTCACTATTTTTAATCAAAAGACCCTATTTTTTTCTTTTAAAATAGCAAAATTTTCATTTTAGCAAAAAGTACCCCCCTCCATGCCTAGGGGCCAGCTACATTCTTGGGACATGGCCCCCTCTAAAACCGGACAAAGGCCGATATTTTCCGAAGAGTCCAACCATGCTTGGACAAGGGGGGGGACTGGACCCAAAATACCAATTGATTTCGTATTTTTAAGCGTTTTTCCTGCCAAAAATACGAATTGGGCCCCTATTTTTTCTTTAAATTTTTCCAATACGATGAATTGATGGAGGGACGTTCACTCTCTCTTTTTGGATAGCCCCCTAAAATTTCGGTCTGCGTACGCTACTTAGCACAGGAGTGGTTTAGATTCCCTGATATACAATGGTTCTATGATGACGATTTCCCTGATCTCATAAGGAATCATCTTTATTTGACAACATGAAATCGATTTAAACATATGGGGGGAGGGTTGAGGCTGCTTCGTTTGCCAATAAGGAATAAATTTAGAGTTCTGTACACATTTTCATTTTTAGGACTGCTTGACTACAAGATACTACATTGAAAGTATAAACAAAGAAGTAAGTCAAGCTTGCCAGTGCATTTGCAATTCGAATGGTTGCAATCAACCAAACTTCCCTTGCTACAAATATACCGATAAACAAGTTTCAACCAGTATTCAACTTAGCCAGGAATTTATGGATAAAAAGATGAAGAAACACATGGAAATGCGTGCAGCTCTTTTGAGAAAGAACTTTTAATTTTTATTGTTACATGTTATGGAAAAATAGTTTGAAAATAAATATGACAAAATAAGTTTTAACTACAGTTCGAAAAGACCGAAGAACATCTTTTGAGGGGGTGACACCCCGTAAAAGTGATGTTGTTCGACTCAGTACCCTCTACAACTTGTGTTTTAACATTAAGGGTTTAAATCACTCGTTTTCAGAGAACATACATACAGATTACACGTTTATAGTAGTAGGATTTAGGAGAAAGATCTTCGTAACCTTAGAGTGAATTTTTTCGTTGTAATACACCAAATTTCAAATCTCCAACTTCACATGCATTTATCTCGTAAACGAGAACGATTCATAATTATTTGTAAAAAATTAAAAATCATTTTCCATTTTTCATGAATTTTCCGAATTTCTGCTTCAAATGGCAACCAGACTGATGTTATAAAGTCAAATTTAACTAACTTTACCAGTTTTTTCAGATTAATTAAGTTGCCTGATTTGCAATAAGTATGTATATTGACACGAATGTGACGAAAGTTTTAGTTTTTTGGCAAAGTGGCGAAAGTTGTCGTGATGAACATGAAACGTGACGAAAGTTATAGTGCCGAAAATTCGATTTTTTTACCCTTTGGTATCATAAAGAGTAAAAAAGTTAAATTTTCAAAACTTTTTCCAAATTGTTTGAGTTTTTGTATCCGGGGGTTTTTTGACATGGGAAAAATGTTTGTTTTTGACCACTTAAAAGTGATCAATTGACCGTTGATAGTTATCGCTTCTTTTGCTGGAGTTGACAATTGTCCTAGTCCCAAATAAACTTAATTATGATGTTGTTCCATCAGAAAGAAACCAATTACGACTTTTCAATTTCGTCGAGTCAAAAATAACAAAATTTCTTGAAGAACTTCGCTTGGTATGCTATTGATACAAATTAAATGAGGCTCTAGTTTAATATATCTGTATAATTGTTTAAATGGTCATATTTTTTGGACGCTTCTCTGTCATTATATTTTTCTCTGGCATTATATTCATTCACAGAACTTGTTTGAATTAGTGATTATGTCCGAGTTCCTCAATACGGCTTTGATAACTATCCGAAATCAACTTAATGTTTCGATTGTATTGTATAGACAATATGTAGCTTGCCAAGAGGTAAATTTCTCGGCTATAAGATATTTCAAATTAATGAGGAAAAAGCCCAATCATAACTGAAGAGAGGGGATGCTAATTTTGGAAACTATGCATGGGGGGGAGATCTTATGTTTGAGTGGTGGATGGACAAAAGTTGTTTTTCTATTTCTCGACTTTTTTGAAAAATGGAAACTTTTTGCGTGAGGTCTTCATCTTTTAGGATTTATAATTGGGACTTTCATGCCATCCTGGGTGACGAGTGGTGGTGGGTGATGGCACCTTTTCGCCCCTGGCTGCAATTGAATCTTACAAAACTGAAATTTTTTTATCAAAATATATTTTTTTAATTAAAAAAATTCGAAAACACCTTTTTCAAAACTACATGTAACATGCTACATCTTTTCATATGAGGTATCCCCAAAAATTTTGCGCGTTTTTTTCAAAAATTTTTATCAAAATAACCCTATAAGGAGTTTTTCTATACGAGAAATCGATCGCGCGTATTGCCGAACTTTGAAAACGCTTCTGACCCGATTCAGGGAAGAAGCATGTGTATTGAAACGAAAATAGGCTAATTCAGTGTCATGTAGAGTTTTTGAGTTTCGGCAATGCGCACAATCGATTCCTCACATAGAAAAACCCCCTATAAAGTTATTTTGGTGAAAATTAAAAAACTTGAATTTTGAAAATCGCGCAAAATTTTTTTGGGACATCCTATATTTTTAGTGCCCTTTATTACGCTCTATAAGCATTTTGCCCAATGCAACAAATTCCGTTAGACTTTCGACTAAATGGGAAAGCCAATTCTCAGTTCGCAACAACCTAACCGACGATGAATACTTTTACTTTACTAACACTTTTAAAAATCAAGGATTATATGAGATTTTGTAAGTTTTAGCATTCATATTGTCTGTTTCACGTCATGAGTAAAAAAAGTCGAGGTAAAATGGCGCGGAGGATAAAGAAGGCGACCGATCTGGCAAGTTAAGCAATGTTAAAACATTCAGGTTCGAACTACTGAAGATTGAAATATGCGATCAGCCATTTAGTGGGCACTATGGTGTAGTGGCCCAGTGCGCTGCTAAATAGTTAGGTATCATCGAAACTAGCAAGAGTTCGATTCCTCATTGTGCCCTAAAGATTTGTAGGAACTAGGATCACAAAAAAGGAATTTTTGTTTTTCTTTCAAATTTTCTTAAAAATCAAAAATTTAGTCCTAGAGATCGAACCTGGTGTCTAAGCATGGCTTAACTTTCCCGATAGGACGGTCACTTCTCTATCCACTGCGCCATTTACCACACTTTTTTAACACATGACATGAAACAGAATGTAAGTTTCACTTACTTATACAGAGTCCAAAATCAAAGCGGAAAATTGGAATATACCTTCCAAACTATTGAAGAAACTCATGAAAATCCATGGCCATCAATCTTATACATCCTCTTGGCATTATTCAGAATAGCTTTTTTGTTTACATGGTTTCGAACCGACAAAACTCCAAACAAGAACACAAAGAAACATGAAGATTCAAAATCTACTCGTTTAAAATCCTTGGACTGTTTCCGTGGTATCACAATACTGATGATGATTTTTGCGAATAGAGGATCTGGTGGATATTATTACCTAAATCATGTACCCTGGGAAGGCTTGCATTTTGCTGATGTGATTTTTCCATGGTTTATATTTATCATGGGAGCTAGTATAGCAATAAGTTTTCGAGGACAAAATTCAACAAAGAAGATACCGATGAAATTAATGCTTTGGAAGATAGCGTTAAGATCTTTCAAGTTGTTTGTTATAGGGCTTATTTTATCAAATCGAGGATGTCAACCAGGTATAAAAGGTCTATTTTTTGAAATTTGTAAACTTTTTAGCCAATTTGAGTCATATAAGAATTCCTGGGGTTTTACAAAGATTTGCGGTTTCTTATTTTGTCATAGCAAGCTTATATGTTGCCTCAAACAGTGCATCTTTTACAAGTAATCATAATGTATAGGGCATTTCCACAAGAGAAAAACCGTTATCGTCCGTTCTGCATCATATATAAAATTTTGGGGACACTATAGTGCAGCGGTTAAAGAAGCAGATCGTCAGATCTGGCAAGTTAAGCAATGTTGAATTAGCAAGGTTCTATTCTGATGATGTTGATGTTACAAGATTGGACGGTCTACTTCTTTAACCATTGCATTATGGTGGTACGGAAGTGGTAAGCCTCGCAAAATTCATCAGATTAGCGTTTTTGATTCAATAACAAACTATAGATTAAACCCTTTTCGTTCAAGATAAATTTTGCTTCACTTGCCCTACACCATGGATATAACTTTCGTTTTTCTTGTGGAAAATAGCCTATACTATTAATTTTTGTTTACTTGTTAATTTTAGATTCTCATCTAATAAAATTTCTTCTTTCTTGGATAGAATGGGTCTCCATGGCATTTTTCGGCTACATTTATTACTGGATGACATTTGTTTGGCACTATGACAAATCTGGATTTTGTCCACCCGGTTATTTTGGCCCCGGAGGCTTGCATGCAAATCGAACTAGGTTTAATTGTACTGGTGGTGCAGCACATGCTTTAGATCTAATAGTTTTTACACAAAATCATATCTATCAGAAAACCACATGTAAGATTTGTTGCTATTTTTCTTTCTAAAGTCTAGGGTGTGCCAAATCTGAATTTCTACAATGTTTGAGAGATTGCTTCAAAAATTTTGAAGTTTTAAAATTTTCAACAAAGTAACCCTAATGGATGTTTTTCTATGCAAGAAGTCGATTATGCACATTGCCGAACCTTGAAAACGATTCTCTGATCCAGAGTGGGGAAGAAGTGATGCTTGCAAGCGAAAATGGGCTAATCAGGATCAGAGAAATCGTTTTCATGTTTCGGCAATGCTCGAATCGATTTACGTTAGAAAACTCATGAAGTATTATTTTGGTGAAAATTTTAAAAATTTTAAATTTTTTAAATCGATCAAAAACCCAGTTTCTATCACATCCTATATAAATTTTAGGTCAAGAACTTTACAACCCTGATGGAGAATACTATGTTGAAATTTCTCATGATCCAGAA
>JAQGBS010003941.1:0-10879 GCA_034698545.1 Acrobeloides obliquus
AATTTAGTGCACTCTATAATAGGATTTTTTGTTGCATCATGCCAGGACTTTTGCACCCTATGCCTGGACTTTTATCAGCACTAGGAGTTTCCTTACGCTTACGGAAATGCCCTTACGGAGTTTCCTTTAATGAAACTCCGTAAGGAAAATCCGTAAGCGCATTTCCGTAAGCAAATTCCGTAAGGGCATTTCCGTAAGCGTAAGGAAACTCCTAGTGCCCTTTATCACCTTATGTCAAGACTTTTGCACCCCCCCCCCCGTATAAGTTTTAAAACATAGGTTCGATGGTACTTATTCGGAATGCCCCCGTGGGGGATTCTGCATAAATTTATACAGAATCCCCTTCCCCTAGGGATAGTTCATAAGTACCAAAAATCGCACATCTCCATGAAAAAATCAAAGAAAAACATTTGAAATCCAAATCGTGAGGCGAATCCGCTTTTTGAACGATTTTGAGGTGAATTCGAACCTAGTGCCGAAATACCGTGAGCATTTTTAATTAACTGGTAACAGCACAGGCTCCTTTTTCGCATTTATAAAGACTTGTTTTTAAAGAAATTACTGACAAAATTTAGTACATAAATTACCGAAATGTTTTGGGAAGAAAATGAGATTGTGGATGAATCTCAATTGAATAAAAAGCTGGAATCGGAAAATGTCAGCTTGCAGCTTGTTTTGGACGACATTCATTGTTTCCAGGAAATTCGCAATAACAATGAAAAATTGTTGGCATAGTAATGTTTTACCTTTTTAAAGGGGGATAAACTTTGCAGCAGCATCTCCGAAAAATTTTTTAGAATTTTTGCAAAAATGACTTTTCTAGGGGTAATTTTATGCGAAAAATTGATTGCACGCATTCCCGAAGCTTAAAAATACTTCCCTGATTCAGGGAAATAAGAGTGTGTATTGAAGCGAGAATATGAAAATTTTGGATTTTTCTTCTAAAATCATCGTTCTAGGGTTATTTTATTCGAGAAATCGATTCCGCGCATCAGGGTCAGTTAAGCATTTTTAAGCTTCGGGAATGCGCGCAATCGATTTTTCGCATAAAAATACCCCTAGAAAAGTCATTTTTGAAAAAAATTTTCGGACATGCTGCTGCAAAGTTTACCCCTCCCCTAATTAAAAAACATCACTTTTAAGTTTGACCCAAGAAGCCGTCATAAAAGAATTAGTAGAAACAGCTCTCTTACCTAAAATCGATGATACTATGTATGAAAAGGAGCAATATAGGTATGAGTTTAATTCATGCGTGGCAGTGGCATACTCAGAAAATTTCGCGAGGGACCAAAATCAATGGTTTCCTCTCATGATTTTTTTTACAAATTTCTCCAAAAATCGTCTCCCTTTACTTTGTTTTTCGAAACATTTTTTGCTGAATTCCTTTTTTATGCAATTTTTTATAGATTCTCCCATCATTGTTGCGAAGCGATATGTTTATCGAATAAAGAAATAATCAAAGCGATTGTTGAAAATCCAAGCCTGATGAAAATGATTGTCAATTTTTTGAAGTTGCACGCAAACGAAATCAACCATCTGGTTGTTAGTTTCTATGCCAAAATTATGGTTCATCTATTGGGTGCCGAAACTGAAAAGGTACTCCTTAGCGTCGTAATTATGAGGGTCTGGAGAACTTCCCCTCTCCCAAACCTGGAAAAATGAAAAAATTTTTCCTTGTTCCCCCTTATGTTTTAGTCCAAAAAATTTTCGATCGAAAATTGACCCAAATTGATCATTTTTGCAACAAAAATTGCAATTTTCTGAGCATTTTTAGATTAAAAACAAGCATGTTTCAATCACAATTTTTGCCTGCGGAGCTGTTTTTGTTCAAAAAGGTCGAAAAAATTTTTTTGTTAAAAACTTGCCCTCTCAAATCTGGACCAAAATTATGACGCTGGTACTCCTTATAGTGATTTTTTGATTTGTAAATAAATTTTTAAGGTTTTGAACATGTTAGAAGAAAGCGAATTCTTGGAAAGTTGTATGGAAAACATTTGTTATGGTGCCATTTTTGAAGTGCTATGTGGGATTATTAATTGTGCACATGACAATGATCTTCGGGAGCGTGTTAAAATGGTAATACATACCCGGTTGAAGAAGCATTTATCTCAGGGATGCCAAGAACATTTTTCCAAAATCAGAAAATTTGACTTCAGATTTTAGTAGCAACAAATCAGCAAAATGCTAATTTTCCATTATATTTCTTATAAATTTGACAAAATTTTGTCATCTCAAAAATCAGATTTGACACTGAAAAATCAGCAGACTTGACACCCCTGGTTTATCTTGATTTTTAGTGGTATGTCTCGAAAGGCTTTGCCGATCGCCTGATTTCATCGCTAAGCTTGGAAAAATTGACAGAAATTCATGAGAACGCTGGTGCTGTTTGGGCAGAATTTGTCAAATCGTTGCGTGATCTTCAATATACTCTAGAGCTGCCTTCAGATCCCTTATTGAATACTTTACAAAGTCGGGAAAGTGTTCAGAAACTTCTTGATCAAATGTTTATAGCAGATACTAGTCGCCGTTCAAATTCGGTATGCTTGGAATTATCAACTGAAATCTTATTTTTTTTAAAGATTATAAGTAATGGAACTATAGTTTTGAACGCGATGCTGGAGACGAATTTTGTGGGCAATTCTCCAAGTTCGTTAATCACCCAAGAAGCACAGGGTGGCAGTGCTGCATCGCAGATTATGAATGAAAATCCCTTGTTTGTGCCAGATCCGGAAAGGATTGTGGAAACACAGTGTGCTGACAAGGTGGTGGATTTTTTGCAAGCTATTTTGGACGCTTTTAATGTAAGAGTTTAGATTTTCTAGAGATCTTAGTGCTTATAAATAGATTTTTCCGGGGTAAAAACAGTTTTTTCCAAATTTTTTTCGAAAAAATCTGGATCTGGTTTCGAAAATTCTCAGTCCATTTCTATTTTTCCTTAATTTTTGTTTCATTTTAGCGATCTAGTGAAGACTATTCCGGTGACATTCTTTTGAACTGTACTCAATTATTGGTGAATCTCGTCAATACTAATCATTTGCCAACGCACCACAAGCTTATAGTGGCTTTCAAAGAATTTCCTTTGGCCAAGTTGTTCGATTCTGCAATCCAAGAACCAAATGTTTCTGTGTTTAATTCAGCCTTGTCCACGTTTGTGCTTCATATTCTCTATTCGCATACGGGTGAAGACCAGTCTCTTTTGAATTTTCTCTTCAAGGTTTGATAGGGGGAATTTGGGAGCTACTTCGGCTCTTATGCCCCATTGAACGTGGTCTAAAATCGAACAATTTTATTTTTAATTTTCTCAAAGATGACCCTATTAGGGGTCATTTTATGCAGGAAACACGTTGCGGTGTTACTTTTGTGTAAAAAGTTTCCATTTTTTAAAGAAAATTTGCATATTAGCTTTTTTGAAATATGTACTTTCTTTTGTCTTCAATGATTCTATACCATACTTTTGCAATTTTTAACATCATTTTAGTGATTTTTCTTGAGATTTCTATGAAATGGCGGCGATTAATGAGCTTTAAGACATGACTTTGATTGAGCTTATGTCGAAATTTAAGCTATTGGGCAAAGAAATTGATGAACCAAACGAAGAATTTGATGATTGGATTGTATCAATGGGCTTACTTCATGACTCATAGACGAAAATGGAAGCGTTTTTACGCAAAAATAACATCTAACGTGTTTCCCGCATAAAATTACCCCAAATAGTAGAGTTCGCCGAGCCGGTGATTTTTGACCGGCTCGGAGAGTATCGGCTTGGCTCAACGGCTCGATTAAAAATGGCGGCTTTGGTGATTATAAATTCAATAAAGATTAATTTAGTTATGGTGTTTTTCAAATAAATGAACGCTCGAATAGACTGGATTCAAACTTGTAGAAAAAGTGCGAGTCAATTTAACAATACGCACCTCTTTTTTGTTAATGCATCCCTGCGTGGTCTTTAAATTACCGTTGAAATTCACGGTAATTTGTTCAATGCGTCCCTGAGTGGTCATTAGAGTACGAAAGCAAAAAAATTTCCGGCTCGGCTCATCGGCTCGGTTTACGGCGCGGCTCAGCTCGGCTCGGAGAACTCTACCAAATAGGGTTATTTTCGAGAAAATTTCGAAAAATAAAATTTTTCGATTTTAGACTATTTCATCAAGGGTATAAGAGCCGAAGTAGCTCCGGAATTTGTTTTATGAGCAATAATTTTTTATAGGACTTCAATATTTTGCGATATATTTTGTCTGGTTTTAAAGTGTTGTTTGACCCAGCTAAAAAGTTTGACTTGATTAGGCAACATTCTCTTCGTGCACTCCTAATGAATTTGGCTGAAAGGATTCAACATTGTAGACACTTTGGTCATCAGAGCGACAATATCAACCAGTTGATAAGTGGTATGTTTTGAAGGCACATTAATCATCACAACAATTGAAAAAGCTGGTACTAGTTCGGAATAGAGAGAGAGAAAATTGTAATTTAGGGGTAATTTTAGGCGCTGAATTCATGTGCGATTTTTGAATTCATCGCATAAAATTACCCTTAAAATGGTCATTTTCAACAAAAAATTTTCTTCGAAAAGTGCGTCCTCGAGGATACAATGGTCTCCCATTTGATTTTTCATCAAAATTTTCCCATTTTTTTAACAAAAATGTCAAAAATCCGCTATTTATATACCAAAAAATTTCATTTTTAGCTTAAAAACAGGCATTTCTCGAAAAAAGTTTCACCGGATTTTACTTTAAACCCAAGATTTTACCAGAATTGTCCTAAAATTCTCATTTTTTTTTTAACAAAAATGTCCCCTCATTTGACCTGTTTTTCATCAAGAATCGAAATATTGCTGAGCGATTTTTGTTTTCGAACTAGTACCGAAAAAGCTTGTTCCATTTTAAATTTTAGAAAATCCTTATTTCAACGATTGGGAAGAATTCTGTCAGACAACGTTAGTCGATTATTTGACCAGTAATTGCTCAGAAACGATTGAGCCCGAACGACGAAGTACTTCAGAGAGGATTTCCAAGGTGTTGGAGATTGATGAGGTTCAAGACATGGTTTCGGTATATATTTAGATTTTTGAAATATGCCAGCATCTATTAGAAATGTGTAATTTCTTATAAAAAACACAAGATACACGGTTTTTTATACCAAAAAATTAGTTGTTGAATGATCTTTTGTGTTTAAAATGCTGATTTCAAACCTCACCGCTGATGAGTGCTTTTTGCAGTCGTTAGCAAATATCGACTTGATTAAAAGAATGCGATTGCATATTTCTGGACATTCAACATTCCCTACTTGACTTCTATTACATTTCTGTTGATTTTAGTCATTTGCTTCATCACTCAAACCACAGAATCTATTCGAAGACTTGTCTCGACGATCCAATTCTCCAACAAAGGTCTTATTCGAGCAGCTTTCATCACCGCCCGAACCACAGAAACCATATACATCTATTTCTACACCTGAACAACCAGAATCGCCAACGAAAGCCTTATTCGATCAGCTGTCAACCAACCGAGCAAATTCGATCGAAAGTGTCTCGCCGAATTGGCCGGAATTCACAAGTCCATCTCTGAATGATGATTGGCCAACGGCACCAACGGTGATTGTACCTCCAGTGGCAATGGATTTGTTCAACGCAATGCCTGCGTTTGATGCGAAAGTGAGTAGTATTGAAGATGAAGAGGAGTTCATACCCGCACGTCCCGACATGTTCCCGGTGCCTGACGATAGCTCCAGCGGTGCTAACAAAACAACGGAAAATGAAAAATTTGCCGAGTTCAAAGAAATTTCGAATGGCCTAGAAAAGATGACTATTAATGAAGGTAAAATGTGGTTCAAGCATGTCAAAAAATGAAGAAAAAATAAGAAAAATTCGAATTTTTGGTCAAAAAAATCGAATTTTTCTTCACTTTTTGACATGCTTTTGAATGCAGCCTTAAGCTTTCGTTTTTATAGACGATGATTGGCCAACTACGAATGTCGATCCGTTTTCTACACCTCCACGAAACAGCAATAAGGAAGATAGCTGGGCCGACTTTTGCTCGCCTAGGACAAAACTCGCCTTGGATCCAGAAGAATTTTAATCTTAGTACATGATGTTCCAAAAAAAACTGCTATTTGGTCATTTTTCGAAAAAATGACTCAGGAGTATTTTTATGTGAGAAATCGATTGCGCGCATTGGAAAATCTTGAAAACGCCTCTCAGACCATGAAATATTCAGTTTTCAAGTAGGAATCGAAAATAACTGAAAAAATACGAAAATCTTATATTTCATGGTCTGGGAGGCGTTTTTGATGCACGCAATCGATTTCTCGCATAAAAATACCCCTAATGAATCATTTTGGTGAAAAAATTTTTGCCTAAAAATTACCAGATAGCGGTTTTTTTTAAACAGCTTGTAGAAATCTGTGGCTTTTTCTGTATATGAGTATAATTATTTTTATTCCTATTTTTCTCGGTTGTGGTTCTGGAAAATGAGTTTTTTTTATGTTTTGCCTTCAAGCAATATCTTTTTTTGGCATAGTTTTAAAAAATTGATCATGAACAACATTCTGTGGTTTTAGGGTTTTCCTTGTACAAAGTAAACTATTTGCTTCAAAAAAAAGACAATGAAATGTCTTCATTTTATTTATTGAAAAAACGGTGGCATTTTGTCTCTATTTAGAATGCTTGTAATGTTTCTTGACTAAAAATGGATTTATTCAGTTCCTTTTTTCACTTGATCTAAAATTTGAGTTGTATGGCATTTGGTTTTGATATTGTATTATGCAAATAATCGTAATTTTAATTTAAGACTTTGACATGCAATATTTATGCTCTTTTTATTTTATAAATAAACGTAATTATTAGTTTTTTAAATTTGAAAATATTTTGTAATATTATATATATATTTTTTGGGTGTAATATCGAGTATTTTTTGTTAAAGGGAATCATGTTTGTCGTCACTTTGTGAAAAAATTTTTCAGCAATCTGCGAAAATGACTTTATGGTTAAAATAGCGAAAATCGATTCCACGCATTCCCGAAGAATGAAAACGTCCTCCTGACCCGGTTAATAAAAGAAATAAAATTTTTCACGGAAAGTAGGTTTTTGCCGGGGGTATTGAGAGACCTGAAACCGGGTCAGGAGTACGTTTTCATGCTTGAGGAATGCGTGGAATTTCGATTTTTCGCTTATTTTTAACCATAAGTGATTTTTCAGAAAAGTACTGATTTTGAGATGTCAAACCTGGCAAAATGCTGATTTTTCAGTGTTAAATCTGATTTTTGAGATGCGAAATTTTGTCAAATTTATAAGAAATATAATAAGAAATTAGCATTTTGCTGAGTTTTCCTCCTAAAATCTGATTTTTAAATTCAGGTTTGATGATTTTGAACAAATGTGAGGAAGAAGGAGTAGGCAAAATTCCTTAAGATCAAGAATTGCTTAGACGATGACTAGATAAAGGTAAAATCCCTTAGATCATGTAGATGTACAGGGGGCGGAGAAGTCCTGGCAAAGGATGTTAGAAGTTCTGACATGGGATGCAAAAAGTCTTGTCTATGTATGCTAAAAGTCCTGGCATAGAATGCAATAAGTCCTGACAAGTTCCCAATAAAAAATCTGCAACCTCATGAAGATTGTTGTAAATTCATTAAAACTAAAATTTTTCCTATACCAGGACTTATTGCATTCTATGCCAGGACTTTCTGCACACATGGACAAGACTTTTTGATCCCATGTCAGGACTTCTTCGCCCACCTGTATAGATAAAATCCCTTAGACAACGCTTATGTATAAGTGAAATCAAAATTGCGTCGCCGCAAAACTTCTTAGATAAATCCTAGATGTAGACAAAATCCCATAGGTCATGTCTAGGGGTAGATAAAATTACTTGAATAACATTTTTGTATGGATGAAATCTTGAGAATACATAAAAATTTCGATATTTACAACCAAGAAAATATTACAAAAAATTACTCGATATTATATCCAAGAAAATATATAAAAAGAAACATTCGATATTACATCTAAGAAGATATTACAACAAAATAAAAAATATTACATCAAAAAATACCGTCGTTTTAAATGTTGTTATTTTGGATACAAGTCTAAAATTATTTTTTCTCAATACTGATATTGTATTTTCAACCGTGTTTAGGACCTTTTAAAAATGACGAAAGTGCTTTTGATGGGAAAGAGTGGTGGAGGGAAAACGAGTATGCGTACGATTATTTTTGCCAATTATATTGCCCTTGATACAATTGGTCTTGATACCACGAAGGAAGTTGAGCATGCTCATGTTAGGTGTGATTTTGTACTATAGTCATAGGTCACCAGTAGGAGGAGTACACCGGTCCCTCAGGATGGATGGATGAGTAGCCTTTTAGAGGGGGGGGGTACATGCATACATGAACAAGGAGGGGGAACAAACTACCTCTATATGTTGTCGACAATTAACAAGATCAAAATTTATTTCTCTTCGTCCAGTCCTTTAAAAATTCCTATAATTGTCGTTCTTGGGATTCGAAATCCTTTTGCCAAATAATGATGGTTATTGTTCTCTTGATCGATCATCCAAAACGGAGTTTTTGGGCTTCCAATTCATATAACTGGGTGTTGATTTTTTGGGAAAATTATTTTAGACCGTTAAAGTTTTGTCTCTTTCGATTTCTTATCATGTTCTTAGCCCTGTAGCAATAGTTTCCGTGGTCCATCATCATCAAAATTGGTGGAGTTTTAGCCGAGATACGAGTCTTTCAATTTTGAAACATGTTTTTTTAACATGTTCATACAAATCTAACGTAAAAACACATTTTCCAAAATTGAAAGTCTCGTATCTCGGCCAAAACTCCACCGATTTTGATGATCGACCACGGAAACTATTGCCACACATGGCTGTATTTTATTTTAAAAACGGTGGCGTTTTGTCTCTTTATTTCGATTTCTTATCATGTTCTTAGACTTAGTTCCTTTTTTACTTGATCTAAAATTTGAGTTTTATGACATTGATTTTGACATTGTATTATGCAAATATTGATTTAAGACTTTGACATGCAATATTTATGCTCTTTTTATTTTATAAATAAACGTAATCATTCGTTTTTTTGACATGTTATTATTATTTTGGATACAAGTCCAAATTATTTTTCTCAATAATAATATTGTATTTTTCAACCGTGTTTAGAACCTTTTAAAAATGTCGAAAAGAAAAGTGCTTTTGATGGGAAAGAGTGGTGCAGGTAAAACGAGTATGCGTTCGATTATTTTTGCCAATTATATTGCCCGTGATACAAGTCGTCTTGGTCCCACGATGGAAGTTGAGCATGCTCATGTTAGGTGTGATTTTGTACTACAATCAAACAACGTGCCGGATGGTTTGGGGACAGCATACGTGCTAAATAGTTGCTATTAGCGACCCAACAGCGCAAATTTTTTGGAGAAATTGTCGATCAAATTTGATATAAAAGGACAATCGCGCAATTTTTGGAAAAATTTACTAAAAACAACTGCGCAATTCGGTTAATTTTTCAATTAAAAATGATACGGCACAAATTTCAAAAATTCTGCGAATGTAAAAACACTTGTGGAGGACAGACTTTTAGGGATGTGACATGAGTCGGATTTTTGGAGATGTGTCATTTGGGGACGAAATTTAGGTTTTGTAAAATACAATTTTGTTATACCATACTAGGGCTGCGCGTGGGGCGGGATCCCAACTCCGCTCGCCCGTACCATTTTTTAAGAAAAAACCCCGCACGCACATTTTTGAAAATTCCGCAACCCCGCCCCACAAATTGAATAACCCCGCAATGTCTTTTTTCATCGAAAATTTGGGCAAAATCGACCGTTTTTAAGTGATTTTTTCATTGACGTTTGACCATTTTTAACCAAAATTTTCAATTTTCGGGTCATTTTTTTGCTTAAAACTCTTGTTTATTCTACAAACTTTTTATCACCTATCGACACATGGAAAAAACTAACGATTTTATACATTATAAATGCATTTATTGTCTTAACCAATTTTTTATCAACAAAATTTAACCTTTTTAACCCCTCAAAAAACCCCTAATAAGTTTTCTACAATTTCTGGCAGCAAGTCTTCATGCTATATCCATGTCTTCGCTATATCCATTTTTTCATTATATCCATGTCTTCGTTGAGTGATCAGCATTTTCTTAACCCAATGACCTTCTTTAGGGCCAAAATTATAACAAGAATTGCATACATATAGTGAATCAGGGAAAGGGTTTCACGGCTTATGACTGCGAAATTTGGATTTCTCGCATAAAAATATACCTAGAGGCCATTTTTCGAAAAAATATTAAAAAATTTTTGGGTAACCAAAGTGGAATAGTACCGACATATTGATCGATATGCCATTCCGGTCTCTAGTTGTACACAATTAAAAAATCACGTTTAGATTTCTTGGAAATATGGTATTACATTTGTGGGATTGTGGTGGTCAAGAAACTTTTATGGAAAATTATATGACTGCCCAAAAGGATCAAATCTTCAAAAATGTCCAAGTATAGCATAAATAGTTTCTTGACATTATTGAAACTTCATCTATCTTTTATAGGTCTTAATTTATGTTTTCGATGTGGAAAGTCGTGAAGTAGACAAAGATTATCGCAACTATCAGAATTGCCTAGAAGCACTAATGCAAAATTCACCGAATGCAAAAGTGTTTTGCTTAGTGCACAAAATGGACTTGATTCAAGAAGAGATGCGTGAAAAAGTCTTTCATGACAAAGAAAATGATATCATGAGAACATCTGATGCTATCAGTTCTCGTCAGCGAGCTAGTACACAAGTCCAGTGTTTTCGGTCTTCAATTTGGGATGAAACTCTTTACAAAGCTTGGTCTGCTATAGTCTACCAGTTGATTCCAAATGTTAGCACAAT
>JAQGBS010003942.1:0-10878 GCA_034698545.1 Acrobeloides obliquus
TAGGAGAGCTCGATATCTACAAAGGGAAACAATTTTATAACATGCGATCTTTTGCAACTTTCTAGACTGAGCGCCCGATGGGGAAACGAAGTTGCATTTATTACCCGTGCTACGAAGCTTGGCATTTGAGGGCTACAAAGTGGGGATACTAAAAGCTCAAATACGAAAGGATCCAAAAAAGGTCGCCAAAAGAGTATTTTTTTTCATATTTTCGAATGACTCCTTATTTTGCCCCAAATATCTTTCGAAAATACGAAGGATCCTTAAATTTTGGCAATACTACGAAAGGGGTGTACCCCTTGTACATGTGGGGTTACGGCACACACGTATACAACCCCCCCCCGAATTTCCGAGGGGTCGCAAGCAACCCACAGGCCAAAATGAGTTTCGCCCTCAAATTTTTGCTAATGAGATCATTTCGCCCGTGGACGAGTCGCAAAAACTCCTATTTTTTCAACAAAAATCGTGGAGGCGAGCTGATAGACTAGAAAGTTGTAAGACTATGCTATAAAAATTTTTCCTTTTGAGATATCTAGCTCTCTTATCCTGAGAATAGACTCGAACACCCTTTATAATTCAGTCTAGTCATGCAATTCGAATTATGGGTAAATAAGCGATCGAAAGTTAAACTTCTCTAAAAACAATATTATGGCATATCAAGAAGGGAAATAGAACTTACAGTACTAGTTTCCATTAGCGGCCGCAAATGACTGGGTCCGAAAATTGTTTTCGGATTTTAACCGGAAAAGCGTCGTTGACCTCCATTTTCTATGCTGGGAATCGATTTCCAAGGTGTGAAAATGCCTCCCTTACTCAGATTTAGGATCGGGAAGTTGGTATATTGAAGCGAAAATCGAAAAAAATCAAATTTGTACGGAAAATCCGGGTAAAAGAAGCAGCATTTTCACGCGTTGTGAAGGCGCTCAATCGATTCCCGCATAGGAAAAGGGGGTCAACGACGCTTTTCCGGTTAAAATTCGAAAACAATTTTCGGACATAGTCATTTGTGGTCGCTATTGGAAACTAGAACCGAACTTACTAACATTATGCCAAAATTCTTCAAGAATCGATACATTTCTTGGATCGACTTGAATCATCAAGTTAGAATGTTCATAACTTAATTTATACTCTAACAATTTATTATTAGGTTGGTGAAAAATTAATGTCGTTTTTTTATTAGTGGCAACTTTATCAACAATTTTCAACAAAGTGTCGTTTTTTTGCATAGCATCTTTAATTTCAATTTTTGCATGCGCTTTGATTTTTCTTTTTCATAAACACGTGCTTCGGCTTTCAGGATATTAAAAATGCGAGTAGAAAATCACATTCATTTTCGACATGTCATGCTTTACCATCGTCTTTCATCACGATAACGCGCAACCACATGTCGAAGCGCGGGTTGTTGAGTCGATTACAGACAAGGGGTGAGAATTGTTCGAGCATCCGCCGTACTCTCCCACCGAAGCGCCAACAGATTATCACGTCAAACGATCGCTCAAGAACTATCAAATGGGAAAAGTTTATGAAGACTTGGACGAATTGGTGGATGTTGTTAAAGTCTGGATTGTTTCAAAAGATCGTCATTTCTTTGCCCGCGGGATCGACCTTTTGCCGCATAAGTGGGAGGCAGTTATTGAAGTGAGTGGCAATTACCCTCCTGAATAAATTGTTTATTGCTTATTTTGTTGAAAATTGTTGACAAAGTTGCCGCTAATAAAAAAACGACATTAATTTTTCACCAACCTAATAGTTCCTATTAGATTGTTAGTTGTAACAGATTTTTTTTTGCTGGTACATGTTGGAAAATTCATAGTCATTTTGATGAAGTCGTAAAATGTATGAATTCCGAAGAATATTATAGTAATAGTAACAATAATTTTTAAAATATTTATAAAATATTTAGTTGACAAATAATTTCTTATTCTAATTTTCGTTCTCATATCTGAATAAATATCGAACCCAGGTGCTCCCAGAGTCTCAGAGGCCAAAAAAATTTCGACTACGCGTCAAAATTTTCTAATTAAAATCCTCACTTTTAAACAAAAAACAGGCAACAAATTTTTTGAAAAAGCTTGTTTTTAAACTGAAAATGTTGAAAGTTGCGATTTTTATTGAAAACATGGTAAAGCTTGACCATTTTTTGTGAAAATCGGAAAATTTGGACATTTTTGGTGAAAAATCATAATGGTAGCCATTAGCATTTTTTTAAATTTTGACAAAAACATAGGGAATCATCCTTATATATTAAACGCGCTATGTGTGTCTGTTTGTTTGAGCTATCTCCGTCACCTTAAGTCCAATTCCGTCACGGCCTATACCAATCGATAGGCTCGGTATGAGAAGAAAAATGCCATTAAAATCATGGGGGTACCCCTTCTGAAAAAAATTAAAAAATCAATTTTTTCATTTTCGTCTTTTATGCTTTAGAATGTGGTCAGAAATTAAAAATCAATTGTTCATATGCATTCATGGCCCAGTTGCAGGGTTGCCATTTTCGCTTTTTTCGCAGCAATTTGCTTTTTTTTCGGCATTTTTGCTTTTTTTCGGAGTCAAAAAAAAGCAAATTTTTTTGCTTTTTTTCAGAGTCAAAGACAGTAATTTTTTATCTAATTTTTGTTTGATTTTTTTTATGATTTTCTAATTTTTTCATAGCTTAAAAAAAGTATTTCTCAAAAAATTGACATTTTTTAAACCAAATTTCTTCATTTTCTGAGCATTTTCAGCATATAAGCAAGCATTTTTCAAGAAAAAAATTTGCCTGCGGCGCTGGTTTTTGCATAGACTCAAGGATTTCTACAAAATTTAGTCAAAAATCGAAATTTTCTGAGTGTTTTCCGCTTAAAAATGAGTGTTTTTCAGAAAAAATGTTCGCGCCTCTCGGCGCGAAAAACGGGACTATACTGATTTGGAAATTTTTTTAAAAACTCCAAAAAATTGCCTTGTCCTCCCCCTTATGTTTTTGCCCAAATTTTAACAAAATTTTCGAAAAAAAAACATAAAAGGGGACCAAGGTAAAAAAAAGAAGAACCTGAAATTGATGTGTCTTTCACAAGAGATGATAGAGCCGAAGCTAAAAAGAAATAAAAAGAATTTGTTTCTTATGTTATTTTGTATTATTTCTTTTGAGTTAAAATTTTGCTGTTTTTTTGCTTTTTTTCGGAGGTCATTGCTTTTTTTTGCTTTTTTTCAACGGGTCTGATGCTTTTTTTCGGAAATTTCAGGTGGCAACCCTGCTTCACGGTTATTCAAAATGGAAAAAATGGAAGATATGAGAAATTCTGAGCTCACTCGAGTTGCAACATAGTTATAACTCAGTTGTGACATTTGTTCAGCTTACGCACGTGCTTTCGCAGGCATCCCTGTGTTGTCGTGTTGGTAAAACAATTCTGTCCATCAATTAATTTTTTGTGCTAAAGTGCAGAAAAAGTCTTTGAGAAAAAATCGAAAAAACGACACTGATGGATAAATATACTTCTCTTTTTTACTTCAAATTTCTAATAAAAATAAATATAGGGTGTCTAAAAAAGAGCACTTTTGCGATTTTTTCAATCAATTTTTCGCGAAATTATATATGTTGTGTCCGATTTTGAATTTCGTCCGATTCAGAATCGGACGTCCGATCTTGAATTCACAAAGATCGGACGGTCGATTTTGAATCGATCATCTTCGTTCGGATTTTGGATTCTGAATTCGGATTCTGAATCCGGATCGGAATACGAATCCAGAATCCGAATTCAAAATCCAAAATCCGAACGAAGATGATCGATTCATCGAAACGTCCGATCTTGAGAATTAAAGATCGGATGTCCGATTCTGAATCGTACAAAATTCAACATCGGACACAACATATATATTTTTAAATGACCCTTGAGGGTTCTATGCGACGAAAATCATGCAGGCATTTTGTTCACCAAAACTATATACTTGCTAAAATCAAGAAAAAGGAATATGAGTCAACATTCTTATTTCTCGATTCCAAGAGTCCAAATCTTTAATAAAAATTTTGACTCATGAAATTGAGAAAATTGTTCTCTTGTGTCCCAGTGTAAATGTCATAAATTATTGCAACAAATTGTTAAAATATCAATAAATTTGCGGCTAAAGAAACATTTTCTAATAACATTTTATTTTCGCCGAGACATGACCTTTTTGGTATTGTTGGTGTTTTTGGGTGCTAAAAAGTGTTTTTTTTGCTGAATTTTTAAGCCCAAAAAGTCATAATTTTTCACCAATTCTTTTTAAAAAATTCCTTATCCATACCTTCGAAAATTATATCGCTCGAAAAAATCTGAGCCAAAAAATATAACGTATAAAGGGGTAGGAAATAGGATAAAAATGGAAAAATGACGTTTTTTTCAAAAGGTCATAACTCGGAGCGTTTCAATATACGAAATTTATTTATGTAAACGCCAAAAAACTCGTGCGTAAGCACGTGCGTAAAATGAACAAATGTCACAACTGAGTCATATCCCGACAGGGGGCAATTTTTTAGCCGAATGGCGACGGGGGGAGGTCAGAGCTCAAATTACGGGGGGAGGGGTCTCCAAAAAGTAAAAAATTTCACTAAGTTGTAACAGCTTACGTTTGCTTACGAATACCCTTAAAGAACTAGTAAACTTACAGGGAGTTGATTCCATGTGAAAGAGCATAGAATTTGGAGCATTTTTTGTTTTTACGGCACTAATTGAAAATCTAACGGCAAAAAGTTATGAGCAACACAAAATTGTATAAAAAAATTCAAATGAGTTTAAACATTGCAACGATTAGCTTGTACTCAGAAATCAATGTCATTTTTCATTGAAACGAATTAATAAAACATTATCAAATTCAAAATTCTTGACAATTTAGGAAAAAAGAAAATTGTCTATAGCTCGTTGAGACGGATAAAATGACACCAAAATAATTGAATATGGAAAATGTTTTTGGTCATTGAAACGAAAATTCTGAACCAAAGTTTTCGTGGCAATAACCCGAAACACTTTCCAATTTCACTAATTTTAGTGCCATTTTATCCAACTTGACGAGCTATAAACAACACCCATTTTCTAATTGTTGAAAAAATACAGGGTGGCCAAAAAAGAGATTGTTGAGTTTTCAACTAAATTTTCGTCAGTAAAATTTTTCCAAAATTCCATCGGGTTTTTGGGATACTCCATCTAGAAGGGTACCTTGAAATCAAAATTAAAAAAAATTCTTTCGGATTCGATTCACCGTGGCCAAAACCAATTCAACTTTAAAAAAAAGGATAGCCAATGACCGCTTTATCCAAAAATCATCATTCTAAGATTTTTTGTGCTAAAGTGCAGAAAAAAGTCTTTGAGAAAAAATCGAAAAAACGACACTGATGGGTAAATATACTGCTCTTTTTTACTTCAAATTTCTAATAAAAATAAATATAGGGTGCCCAAAAAAGAGCACTTTTGCGATTTTTCAATCATCGCGTATTTATATATCAGGCCCGCCGGACGTCCTTTGCAAACATAGTTATAATTGTTGGGCATGGAGTGTAGAACACGAATATACCCCGTGTTACCAGTAAGAGTGGGGGTCCCTGTGGAGATATGGCATGAAGAAGACACATTCTTCAACCCCCTAAGGTTAAGGACCCCACATTCATCCTAGTTGATCTCTGGCTATACGAGGCCTATGCCAAAAGTGTCAACCTATGGACTATCTTCAGATCAAGACCTTTCAAACATATTTTACAGTTTTTTCGGTTTGTATCTCTACACTTAGAAAACGTGAAAACAATTTTGGGACCTAAAAAATTTCGATTTTTACGATTTTTTGTTTTTGTTTTTAATTCTAAAAATCGAAGAGAGAGATTTGGACGGAGATTCTTTTTTTGTTCTCAAGGGGAGTGCATCATCTACTCAGATTGACCCTGATTCAGGGAAAAAACCCAAAAATCGCACTTTTAATGCTTGAAAACCCAAAATATCGATTTCAAGCATTAAAAGTGCGATTTTTGGGTTTTTCCCTGAATCAGGGTCAAGGAAGCATTTTCACGGTTCGGGAGTGCGCGCAATCAATTCCCCGCCTAGAAAAACCTAAGAATCGACGGTTTTCTCATAAAAATCCGAAAATGTTTGATTTTCGCTTCAATACACCGATTCCTTCCCTGAATCAGGGTCAAGGAAGCGTTTTCAACGTTCAAGAATGCGCGCAATCGATTCCCTGCATAAAATTACCCCTAGAGGGTCACTTGTTAAAAAAATTTGAAAATATTTTCTACCCCGGCCCTGTTTTGGACTTTCCCCTTAAAAAATAGTGCTATTTATGGATGGGGTTGCATGGAAAGATGGTCAGCGAGAACAATGAGAACATATATTTGGCCAAAAGCAACCGCATATCTGAGTAGATGATGCACTCCCCTTGAGAACAAAAAAAAAATCTCCGTCCAAATCTCTCTCTTCGATTTTTAGAATTAAAAACAAAACAAAAAATCGTAAAAATCGAGATTTTTTAGGTCCCAAAATTGTTTTCGCGTTTTCTAAGTGTAGAGGCACAAAGTGCCCTTTTTGGGCGACTCTGTAAATAAATTTTATACTTTTTGTTAAAAAAATAATTAAAAGCGTTTATAAACCACAGATTTTGTCAATCAATTTTAACAACAAGCAAATGAAGATGCTTTATCGTTGAATCCACAAGACTTAAAATTACTGTGTTTGCAGCATTCGCCTAATTCGCAACCCGGCTTGAAGATCACCCTTCGTCCACCACAATTTCCATTTTCAAACAAAGCCACACATCCACCTTGGGTGTTAATCGAACTTGCGACATCATTGAAGCTATTGAAGTTGTGACACTCGAAATCAGTACATTGCATTTCTCGACTTTCACCTTTAAAATCCGAATTTTTCCAAAGTGTGAATCCTCTAGCGTCCGAAATATGAATAAACGTTGTTGAAGCAATTAGGACAAAAATCAAAACTCGACATTCACTCATTTTTAATAGAAAAATAGCAAATAACAACTTCGTAAAATTAAAAGAAAATTAAAGGATAAAAAATGCCTTTTAAAGCGTTTTGTTCACCAAAACTACATGCTAAAATCAAGAAAAAGGAATATGAGTCAACATTCTTATTTCTCGAGTTCAAGAGTCTAAAACCTTAATAAGAATTTTGACTAATGAAATTGAGAAAATTGTTCTCTTGTGTGACTCAGTGTAAATGTCATAAATTATTGCAAAACATATTAAAATATCAATAAGTTTGCAGCTAAAGAAACATTTTCTAAAAATTATTAAGCATCTTTGAAACATTATGTTTAGTTTGATTCTGCATAAAAATCTGCAAAATGTTAAATTTAACAGATTGCTTATGGCGATTTGGTTATCACTAGATAGCGCTTCGGTTAGTGCTTCTGCTAGCGCCTCTTCTAGCGCCTATAGAAGAGGCTAGAAGAAGCGCTAGGAGAGGCGCTAGAAAAGGCACTAGAAGAGGCGCTAGCAGAGGCGCTAGCAGAGGCGCTAGCCGAGGCGTTAGAAGAAGCGCTAGTAGAGGCGCTAGAAGAAGCGCTAGCTGTGATGCTAGCATTCAGAATCGAATGAAATTCAAGATCGGATACAACACATACATTCCATAAAATTTTTCTGAAAAATTTCACCAAAATTATAGAAATTTTAAAAAAATGGTTTTTTGCTTAAAAATGAGAAATTTCACCAAACTTTTTTGTTGAAAAAATGTCCAATGAGGGACCAGTATGATTTTGCGTTGATTCAAAAATTATCCCCTCCCTAAAAATTCTTTCTGGTTACGGCACTGACCCAATAATTTTGTTTCCTGCACACCTATCCCATACTTAGTAATTATCAGAAAAGACCTCATAACAATTCGATTTACGTTCTTGAAATCTCGTAGTTACGGATGGACGGTTTTTCATATAAGGGAAGCGGAAATAAAACTTTTTTGGGTCACCAAAAGATGTTAAGCCATTTGATTCAACTAGAAGCTCCAGAAGGCTTTAGAGGTGCCAAAAATCTTCTTATGGCTCTTTAGAGCTCTCTAGAGATTTCATTTGAGTCCGCTGGCTGACAATCACATGATTTTCGGGGGACCCGAAAAGTTTTAATTCCATCGCCCTTATATTTAAGATTTTTGGTTACCGACCTTTTTGGCGCTCCACAAAGCAATAAATTTTTTTTGGCCCTCCTGAATGGTTTTCTACCCTCGTCTATGTTTTTGCCATACGTTGAAAGGGTTTTGGGTCCAAAGAAGACAGTGAACTTTACACTTTCATAGATCAAGTTAACCTTCAAAAAACATTGACATCATTTACATCTTGTTTAGTATTAGATATAAGTATATTTATTTTGATTTTTCATTTTTGATGATTAATAATTGATTATTTATCTTAAAATTTCAAAGAAAAAAGTGTTTTTTATCACCTGACCTGGAGATTCGTACGTTTTTCGTATGAATCTCCAGGTCAGGTGATCAGTTATTTCGAAAAAAATGAAAATTTTCGAACAAACTGCCATGTTATGGGAACAAATCGCAGACGATCTCTACGAGAATGAACTGTTCATTACGTCTTTGACGACAAATTACAACTCAAAGTTTAAGTAAAACCCGTTTTTGACAACTTTCAGGCGTCGACCGACGTAAAGACTTGACTTCTGTAAAACATATAAAACTAAGACGACCTTGCAAATTAAACAATAACCTCCGAGGATCTTTCTCAAAACTTTGTGAAATTCTTTCTATTCCACATTACTACGTCAAATAAGAAAATGTTCTTCCGTGCGAGTGTAATATTGGCAGCTGTGCTAATAGTAGCCATAAGTATTATTGAGACTCAAGGTGCTATATATGGGAGTCCATATGGATATAGCAACTATGGATATAATTACTATGGTGGAGGTTTTCCATATAACGGGTAAGATTATTAATATTAATTATTTCTAAGGATGTCTCAAAAATTTTTTTATTATATTTTGCAAGAATTGTGGAGCCAAAAATTTTTTTCTAAAAAGATTCCTATGAAGCTAATTCAAAACCGTATCCAAAGCTAAGTTTTTTTAAAAGTTGAAGAAAATTTAAAAAATATAAGAGTGGCCCTTATGTATTTTTTGGCCGGCATTCGACCGCTCAAAACTTAAGGTAAACTATTATAAAATTTTTTTCAAGGTTTGGGGCACATGCTCCAGTGAATCCAAGACAAAAAATAAAAAAATTGCCCTAATTTTAAGTAAAAAAAATTCATATTTTTTTTATAGATTCGGATATTTCTACCGTCATAACTATAATCCTTATCACTTCAATTCTGGCCGAAACGGTTAAATGATAAAAGTGGTGTTAAACTTTTCTATGCCAAAAATTCTATTTTTGTTCTTTTTAATCAAATTCCTACAAGCCCAAAACAAATCAACGCAACTTTAATCAATTTTTTCTACACATCTTGAATTTTTTACAGATCGCAATATTTTTGATTTTATATGTTCATGCCTATTTTTTGTTAATGTTCGTGATATGATCAGTGATCTCAATTCTAGTCAATAAATCTATCTCAGTCCCACACAATTAATTTGATAAGCAATAAATTTAAGAGACGATGTTTCGAAAGTTCCGCAAAAACCCAGATCCCCTGAGGGGTCAAAAATTCAAAGATATGGCTCTAGAAAAACTTTGTTCCCACGGAAGCTTCTGATGGGCCCTAAAAATTATCTACAGCACCTCTACCTGAATCAGGGTCTTGGCGTCAAATTCAAATTTCAAAAAATCGCCAACTTTAAACGCGATTATCTCAAAGACAATAGTGATTCAGAATTGTAAAAACAAAAAATGCTCCATTTTTCATGAATTTTCCGAATATATATGTTAGTGTCAAAGTTGACTCGCCGTCAAAGTTGATTTAAGATATATTTACAAAAAAAGATATATTTATTGAACCTTCTTTTGAATAGATATTATTCTATTTTGCTTAGGCATAAGCATTAGGCTTAAGTTTAGGTTTAGGCCTAAGCCTAGGCATAGACTTAGGCATAGGCTTAGACATAGCTTAGGCTTAGGCTTATGCCTAGGCTTAGGCTTAGGCCTAGGATAGGCCTAGGCTTAGGCTTAAGCTTAGGCTTAGACCTAGGCTTAGGCTTTTGCTTAGGCCTAGGCTTAGGCTTATGCTTATGCTTATGCTTATGTTTATGCCTAGACTTAGACTTAGGCCTAGGATAGGCCTAGGCTTAGGCTTAAGGTTTATGCCTAAGCAAAATAGAATAATATCTATTAAAACAAAGGTTCAATAAGTATATCTTTTTTTGTAAAACTATCTCAAATCAACTTTGACGAGAATTTCAGTCAAAGTTGACCTGGGTCAACTTTGACTAGTCAATTTTTAGGGCCTATCGAAAGTTTTTGTGGGAACAAAAATTTTTTCTAAAGCCATATCTTTGAATTTTTGATCCTGGGACCCGGATTTTTGCGGAAAACCTAATTTTTTAATCACTTTTTCCACAACATGACCCCATACACCCGATATAAAAGTTATAGCCCGCGTCTCCAGCTTTCCAACGACATCGAGATCATCTAAATTGGATTTAGCTATCAAGAGTTATGCTCAAAATACTAAAGTGTAAAAAACCTAAGTAATTTTTTAAATATTGTTATTTTTTATGTGTGCAATCGAATGTTGTTGAAATACAGATTTGAACAAATTATTTAAATCAATTTTTAGCCGTTCTAAAATTGGCATTTTCTACTAAAACCCGCCGGATTTTGAAGATGTATCTAAAAAGCAAGTGTAAAAATAACTTTTTTTGAGTTTTATGTTGTGTTACGTTCTTTGTCCTTTTACCATTTTTTTTAACATATAAACAATAAAAAATTTATGCATAAATACATATATCTTATATAAACACATTAAATATGGACTACGAAATGT
>JAQGBS010003943.1:0-10877 GCA_034698545.1 Acrobeloides obliquus
TAAATATTTTTTTCATGGTTCTTTACGCAATTCATGATAAAAAAATCATTTTTATGCATCGTTTTTATAAAATCTCGATTTTACTTATACTAGTGTACTCCCCCTTTAATATATAAGGATTATGTAAAATATGCAAAATCAGATCGATTCAAATGGGATTCGAACCTGAGACCATTATACTCAAATCTAAGGAGCACTACCACTGAGCCAAGTTCACTTAAAAACACTCAGGAGTCCATTTTTTCAAAAAAATGGGATTTTTTTCAAAAAATGCGATTTTCTCGGGTGTACTGAGGTTTTTAATAATTCAATAAACCCCTAGGCGTAATTTTTCATGAGGAATCGAATGAGCCCACTATCGTTTCATGGAAACTCGAGAAAATGGGATTTTTCAAAACATTTTCAAAAAATCCCACTTTCTTGGCTTTCCTGCACTTTTCATGAAACGATAGTGGTCTCATTCGATTCCTCGTGAAAAATTACGCCTAGGGGTTTGGTGAAGTTTATTCGGGGCGCTAAAAAACTCAGGAAACCCGAGAAAATTGCATTTTTTGAAAAAAATGGACTCCTGAGTGTTTTAACGTGAACTTGGCTCAGTGGTAGTGCTCCTCGGACTCGAGTCTAATGGTCTCGGGTTCGAATTCCATCTAAGTCGATTTGATTTTGCATATTTTACATAATTTACATAACTTACGTAAATTTACGGCAAATTTACATAAATTATGTAAATTTACATTTGTAAATTTACAACTGCACAACACTAATCTTTACATATTGGCTTTTTTCAAAACATGTACTTTCTTTGTCGAAAAATTCGATTTTCTAAAAATTGGAAGCGTTTTTACACAAAAAAGTTTTTACATAACATCGCCAACGTGTTTCCCCGCATAAAATTGCCCCGAATAGGGTGATTTTTGAGAAAATTTCGAAAAATAAAATTTTTCGATTTTAGACCACGTTCAGGGGATAAGAGCCGATAGTAGCTCCAAAAGGTAAATTTATACTTCAGAAATCCATACTTATGCTAAAAAAAGCGTATTTTTGACCCTTGAAATTTCATTAAAAACGCTCTATCTCCTAAACACTGCGTGAGTATTCTTTAATTTTTGCATAGAGGTAGTCCACATGTGCCTGATGTCTTTAGATAAGAATCGAAAAAATTCGAGTGAACTCCAAATTATTTTGAGGGTCATGAACACCTAAGGAGTACCTAAGACGGATTTCGCCAAAACACCCAAAAGACTATTTTTTTCACCGGAAAATAACGACGGCAATCGTCTCTTCGACCCCACTTTATCACACAAAATTGCTGTCCGTTTTTAATTTTGTCTTTCATTTAAAAAAATTCTTATAGATTATAAAGATTGCGAGATGGATCTTGATGATCTTGGTTTTCGCTACGAGTCGACTTGTTCTTTGATTTACAATAACGTCGAAACCGTTTTGGAAGTCATAATCTACATATTATGCTTGCTAGCGGACATAGCTTGTTTGATCAAGCTCCGAAAAATGCTTCAAGATCCTACGTCGATGTCCAATCAACAAGAACGCACTAGGAATAAAATCTTAGTCATGCAGGTTTGTTTTGAAAAAACGATTTACCTATATTTATCCCCTATAGAATTGTGGAAATCTAGCGGCAATCATATGTTCATTTATTCCATACGCGCTATACGCATTCAGTACTTGTACATATTGGGGTGATTATGGGTTAGGATATAATTGGAATCAAATCTTTTTGACTTATAATGTATGGGTTTCACTCAAAAATATCAATAGAAGTTCAGTCAAAAGAGTTATTGGACATGCTCTGGATGAGTAGGTTTTTGCGATTATTTTTTAAGTACTGAATGCGTTGAAATTTTATTTAGAATAGTCACATTTTTTTTGCAAGGAAGATTGGCACAAATCAAGCTAGAAGAGACGAGTTTTACCGAAGTAGTCAATTTGAATCAAATTTCTACAATACATCAAGTTTATAATATGTTGTTGAAATTGAAAGAATTTTTTGTCCAATTATTCCGAAGATAAAGAGATAGATAAAATGCTCAATTTCTTAAATGTCCGTAGTCACCAAGAAGGAGAAAGTTCTGATACATTCGGCAAAAAGTCCTTTGTAGTATCGGATCTGCGAGTCCGATTACATCATCACCCCTCCTCTTGGCTTGGCGGCGGTTGTCCCACTTTCCCTCGACTAACTCTCTTTGCGCATCAAGGACAGTCAGTCATCATGTGAGTGACAACCACAACCAGTTGAGAATTACATGTTATGTTGTTATTCATAGTGGAAGAACACTTTAGAATCTTGTCTTAGTTCTGTAATCCGTTACTTACTGTCCATATTGTACAGTATGGTAATACTATATGGTAATAATGGAGTCGGTAAATTTAAAGGGAGGTCCAAAGTAGGGTCAAGTAGAAAATTTTTTAAGAATGACCTTTCTAGGGGTAATTTTAGCTGAAAAATCCAAAAAATTTCCTTGATCGTGTTTTGAGCATTTTTTGACCTCAAAACTCATGTTTTGAGGTCAAAAATGTAAAAAACATGGGTTTTGAGGTCAAAAAATGCCCAAAACATAGTCAAGAAAATTTTTTGGATTTTTTGCGTGTGTTTTTTGGATTATTCAGCCAAAATTACCCCTAGAAAGGTCATTCTTAAATTTTCTATCGACCCTACTTTATATCCCCCCTTTAAAACATATAAAATAAATCAGATCCTACACCTTGAACAAGAAGGTTTATAGACATACGAAGAAAATTCGGAGACATGCGTTCAGTGTAAAAAAATGAGATTATCGTAACTTTTTTCCGGTGTTCCCGGACTTTTTCCTTTTTGTTCTCGAACTATTTATATAGTGTACTTTCTCTCTCCCTCTGATATGATTTCTTAAAAATCTTAGACATAACCTTCCCGCAATCCAAGAAAGCAATTTTCGAGGTTTTTAAGCAGAATATCTTTTTTCACATGTTTTCGTTTATCCTGAAAAGATATTCGCAATTTAAACAAGCGTCGAGACGAGCACTAATTGCAATTAGTGCTCCTTAACTTGCTATTAGTGCGGAATTAGTGTTTCCAAAACTTCGAGACGCAATTAGTAGAGGCCACACTTGGCAAGGCCAAATTTCTTTGGTTCTGCTCTCCTAGTACGTGCGTTACATGTTTCTATTTATGGCAAATCAACATTTTTGAGGTACAAAAAGGCATTAGCCTATAAAAAATTCCAACACAAATGCTTCGGTTATTTTGGCGGTATTCAATTTCGGTTATATGGTTAATTATTGGCCTAAATAATCAAAAAATTCAAGCACTAGGGGTTGAAATCTAACGTTCCCGAGACCCGACAGATAGACTCATAGACATCCTACTAAAGTCGGCGCTCGATAAACCGACACCCCTTGAAAATTCGATAAACCAATCCCCCGGTTTTTCGGTATTCGAAAAATTGCCATAACTTTAATAGATCAACGTTTCAGGCTTCCAAAGGGCTATTAGAGGCGCTAGTGCCTCTTCTAGCGCCTCTGCTAGACGCTATGACTCCTAGAAGTTGGTGGAAACGGACATTTTTCGACCAAACTTAGATTGGCTCTAAGTCGATAAGTCTTTTAGCTTTCGGGAAACGGTCTTTTGCATTTTGTAGCTGGGAATTGAGGCTTCATTTTATGCCAAAACCCCAGACAATTGCATAATTTTTTACTAGCTAAATATAAAAAATTTCCCTATAATTGAGACCTAAAGTGGCTTCAACCCAGCCAAGGTACCCGAAATAGGCATGAACACGCTTTAGTTTTGCATTAAAAGATTGTACTAGTACGTGTATGCAACAAATCAGAAAAAAATGAGCCTCCTATTAAAGTAGGATGAATTTTTAAAATTCGGTCATCCGGGCCTACTCGGAAACCACGTAGGCTATCTTCAAACCATCGTCCTATTTTTTGAATCACTCAAAAATTTTTATTTTTTACATAAATATTCCTCCTATATAGAGCAATAAGTGATAAAGTTTTGAGAGGCGATATCTCGAAAATTCGCACAGGGGGTGGTACCACGCCAAAAAGTGTTGCCACAAACTTGAAGCATATATTATTTTTAAGTACCTAGTGCGTGATTAACAAAAACGTAAAAATTAGGTCCCGTGCCTTTATACTTGTGGAGATATCGAGGGTCATGTTTTGGCAACAATCGGCACCCGGACCATTTTAGTATTTCTATCATAATTTTTTTTCTATAAATGTGTTTCCCACAATTTAAAGCACGTTTTTATTGCCCATTGTTGCCCTTCCCAACGACATCAAAACTATGTCCTAAGCCTTTGTAGTTTTTGAGGAAAGTGACTTTCTTTCTATATATCACAATTTTTTACCCTCTCAAAAAATCCACTGGGGTATTGTTCCAAGTTCTTTGGATTGAATTCAGGGAGTTTGTTTGATGAACATCCAAATGGATAATAGAATGGCCAAGATGTATTCCCTTTTAAGTCCAGAGCTTCTTCTGAGGCCGAGAGAATCTTGTAGCGTGATCACACCGTCTGGCATCGGGGTAATTCCTTTGGCATACTTAAAACTTGCGCCGATCTTCTCTCCAATGCTGGAGAGAAATTGTCCAATTGGTTTCCACTTGAGTTTCTTAAGGAGCGAGTTATATTACGAAGCGAGTTTCGTACTAATCGATATTTTGAGAAAAAAATTTAATTTACAAAACCACCACGAATTACTTAAATTTACTATAGCAACCAATTAAAAAATGAAATGATTTTTGAATAGAATTTTCTAAAAACTTCCTTATTCAAACAAAAAATTACTTTCCTGTCAACTTTCTTTATTTTTAAATAAATTTTTGAATTACTAAAATGCTATTTACGACATGTCCGGCTAATTTGAGCAAACGTATTGGAACTGGAAATATATATATTTCAGAGACTGCTATTACTACAACAATGTTAGGTGTAAGTTTCAAGAAAAAGTGAGAAAAAAATTTAAAAACGGTCTAAAAATATCACGCAGGCTAATCACAGCACCAAAATTTTGAGAATTTGGTATCAATTGAAAACACGGCGTACGAAAACAGAAAAAAGTGAATCAATGGAACGCAATTTGTTGCCTGATTTTCAATTAGTATTGAAATGATTAATCAAAAAACCATGCAGTTTCAATGTAGCAGATAGCAAAAAAAAGTCAAAATGCATAGGCTTAATCAAACTAACATTTTAGAAGTTGATTCCATGCTTAAAATTTGTCTCAAATTCTCTATTTTCATGTTGGAGTTTTTTTTCAAATTTCAATTATTTTTATCATTTTGCATTTCGAATTGAAAACCTCCAATATTTTATACAAAATATAGAATTTTAAGCCTTGGATCAACTTCTTAAACGTGACTGACAAAGGAGGTTTCAGGACTGCACAATCGATTTTTTCTTAAAATTATTTAGTTCGATATAATTGGTATATTAGTCTCATTGTTTCTCGTTTCTTTGATTCTCTATGAAAGAAATCTGTTAACATCTTACGGATTTTTATGTCTAGCACAAGGAATTGCTGATATTATACTCTTTTTCAACAACATTATGATCGAAATCTCTTTCCGCCTTACAGATCAGTAAATAAAATGTGACTGATATTTTTTACCAAAAATTATAGTCCAATTTGTCACAGCAATCCTTGGATCTTGATCCGGTGGCTATGCAATTTGCCATATAAGGCCTAGATAACTAAAAGTTTTGCCGGGGTGTGTCTTGACAAGCTTTTCTGAGAAAAGCTTGTCAAAATAGCTATATATAGCTATATAATATAGCCAAATTTAAAAAATATATATCTTTAAAACAAACTTTTCGAGAAAACCGAGCTTTGGGTGTCACAAAAATTTTGTAATGATACTTATTTTTATAATGAATTGTATCGATTTCTAGAGAGATTCGTTCAAAATCTCTTTTACCAAAGTTGTAGAGCTTGATTTCTTCTACAATTTTCTTACAGGTTACTGTTAATAAAAATCGATAGAAAAACGAGAAAATCGCACGAAAAAGTAATAACCCTTATAAAATTTTGTGACACGTTTTGTGACATAAAGCTCTGTTTTCTTAAAAAAGCTGTTTTAATGAAATGTTGATCAAATGCTTTATGAAATGTTAACCAATAATTTACATAGAGAAAATGTTAACAAGGTTTATCCATGAAAAAATAAACAACTCAAACTCGTTAAAGTAAAATTATTCATAAATATAATCGCTATTCTTAGCAATGCACTTTTCTAAGTATTAGAACGAACTTTTTTTATTTTGTCGCCATTTTCATGCGGGAGTTAAGAGGAACTTGATGAAGCCATTCGTGAACTTCTAACAGAGGAACAAAGAATTCTTCCAAAATGCTATTCGCCAATATAAAGTAAAGTTGGAAAAGTGCATCGTTAAGAATGGCGATTAGATTCATGAATAATTTCCTTTAACGAGTTTGAATTGTTTATTTTTTCATGAATAAACCTTGTTAACATTTTCTCTATGTAAATTATTGGTTAACATTTCATAAGGCCTCATCAAAGATTAAGCTATAAAATTTTAGGGTTAAGTTTTCATGAGTCGTGACCACAAAAATTGTTGGGCTCGTCGAGACGGACAATTTTTTTTTGATCATATTCGATAAAAACTTAAATGTAATCGTAAAAACAATTCTCGAAAAACTTACTTTCAGCCGGATAGGCTGAAAATCCATAGGTATTGACAGAAAAATGCTTCTAGAACAGTGAATATGCAAAGTGTTAATGGGGAATATATGTGATGTAGTGTAGCTTGCCGGGCACGCGTGACAGTAGCTTCAGATTTTGTCGCAATTGAAGGAATGCTAGTTTGATTTGGCTCTAACAACTTTTTGGCCCTTTTTATGAAGGGCCAAAAATTTTCAGTTTTTAACTAAACTTGGGGCCAGATACTTGTTTATCTACTACTGATATAGCTATTAAATTAGCTATATCATATAGCGATATATAGCTATTTTGACAAATTTTTCTCAGAAAAGATTGTTAAGGCATACCCCGGCAAAACTTTGAACGCTCCCAAGACGGACTGTAAGTCGGACGGTTTCTAGGGTAAAAATATGCGCTGAATACGATGCCGCTAAAATAGAATTCAAACAAGTTGAGGAAAAATGTAAAAATGCGAATTTTTGAAAATAGTGGTATTTTTTCTCTTTTCTCAGAAGATCAAGAAGAAAAAAGGCGAAAAAATAGGCAATTTTTCACGAAAACTTCGTCAAGATGGCGTTTTTACGCTTTGAGAGTACGCGCAATCGATTTTTCGCATCAATTACCCTCAATAGGGTCATTTTTTATGAAAAAAATGGTTGCAAAATGCACCTCCTCCCTCCTAAAGACCATAACTCCACGTAGGAATTGAATTAAGAGACGATATCTCGAAAATTCGCACTTTTTGACTTAAGGCTAGGTAGAGCGTGCGCTTAAAACCAAAGGAGGGACCCCATGGATGGATTTTTGGGTCAGAAAAAATCATTTTCCGACACAAAAATCCATCCATGGGGCCCTCCCCTTTGGTTTTAAGCGCACGCTCCACCTAGCCTTAAGTTAAAAAGTTGGTCACAAACATACCAAACCCAATATAAAAAATTTTCCTCGGATTCTGGGCTACATTTTTTGAGGCGATCACTTTGGCTTAAAACTCTCGTAGCCGGGTCAAAAATATTAATCTTTGTCAGATACCAGGAGAAAAAAATTAGAGTATGCCTCAAAGATTGAAGTATAACTTTTTATTGAAGCGAAAACTTTATATAGGGTCAATATAAAAGTTGTAGGGCAGACCACCAGCTTTCTTATGAGTGGTCGACGAGCTCTCAATTCAATTCTTACATGAAGTTATGGCATTAACAAGAAAATACACCACTATTCAAAAATTCGCGTTTTTACATTTTACCTCAACTTTTTTGAATTTTATTTTAGCGGCATCGTGTTCAGCGCATATTTTCACTCTAGAAACCGTCCGACTTACAGTCCGCCTTGGGAGTGTTCATTATCTAAGCCTTATCTTCGGTTATCGATATGTGCTACTTCAACGGTCATATACCTTATAAGGATCCTCCGAATACGCCGTTTTGCCTAATACAAGTTTCTGCTTTCTTGAGCTTCACCGTGAAAGATACTGCTGTAATAATGCGGTTTTTAAAATCTAGCAATCGTTTTGTGGCCATGTATTTTCCTCTCAACTATCGTTTCATATTTACTAAGAAGAATACGCTCTACATGATTTTAATTAGCGTCGTTTTGTTAGCAGTTATTCACACGCCATTTTTTATAGGTAAATACTTAAAAAGTTGAACTACTTCGACTTTTCTACCCCATTGAGCATGGTGTTAAAATCGAAAAATTTTATTATTTTTCGAAATTTTCTCAAAAATGAGCTTATTAGAGGTAATTTTATGCGGGAAACACATTGGCAATATTATTTTTGTGTAAAAACACTTCTATTTTTAGAAAACCGAATTTTTTGTATATTAGCTTTTTCGAAATTTGTACTTTCTTTGTCGAAAAATTCGATTTTTTTTAAAAATGGAGCGCATTTTTACGCAAAAATAACATCGCCAACGTATTTTCCGCATAAAATTACCTCGAATAGGGTGATTTTTGAGAAAATTTCAAAAAATAATTTTTTTTAAATGTTTGAAACACCACCCCTGTGGAGCTGGGGAGTAGGGGAGAGGGTCAAAAAATCAACTTTTAAGGATCGATTCCGACGCTAATCGATTCCTCTCACTTATTCGATACAAAAATGGAAGAATCGACGGTCGACGATCTCAGGAACCCATACTTATGCTAAAAAAGCCGATTTTTGACCCTTAAAATTTCACTAAAAACGCTCTTTCTCCTAAACGCTGCCTGAGTATTCTTTAATTTTTTGCATAGAGGTAGTCCACATTGTGCCTGATTTAGATAGGGATAGAAAAAATGCGAGTGCACTAAAATTACTTTGAGAGTCATGAACATATGGGTATCTAAGGCGGATTTTGCTAACACACCCAAAAGATAATTTTTCACCGAAAAATAACGACGGCAATCGATTCTTCAACCCCATTTTACCACACAAAAGTGCTGTTCGTTTTTAATTTTGACTTTCATTTTTTAAAATTCTCATAGAATATATAAATTGCCAAGTGAATCTTGATGCTATTGGTATTATATACGTGACGACTTGTTCTTTGATTTACAACAACGTCGAAACCATTTTGGAAGTCTTAATTTACATATTATGCTTGCTAGCGGACATAGCTTGTTTGATTATGCTCCGAAAAATGCTTCAAGATCCTACGTCGATGTCCAATCAACAAGAACGCACTAGGAATAAAATCTTAGTCATGCAGGTTTGTTTTGAAAAAACGATCTACCTATATTTATCCCGTATAGAATTGTGGAAATCTAGCGGCAATCATATGTTCATTTATTCCATACGCGTTATACACATTCAGTACTTGTACATATTTGGCTGATTATGGGTTTGAAGATAATTGGAATCAAACCTTTTTGACTTATAATGTATGGTCTTCACTCGAATTGATCAATCAAAGTTCAGTCAAAAGAGTTATCGGACATGCTGTGGATGAGTAGGTTTTGCGATTCTTTTTTAAGTTGAAATCTTATTTAGAATAGTCACATTATTTTTGCAAGGAAGATTGGCACAAATCAAGCTAGAAGAAGCGAGTTTTACCGAAGTAGTCACTTTGAATCAAATTCCTACAAACGAAGGACATCAAGTTTATAATAAGTTGCTGAAATTGAAAGAGTTTTTTGTCCAATTATTCCGAAGATAAAGAGATATATACTGGGTTGGCAAGTTATGGACTATAGGTTTTTCAAAATAAAATTTATTGAATAAAAGCACAAACAATTTTTTCGGTATAGTTACCAGCTTTTTTAAAGTTTTTGGTCAAATTTTTCATCTTTGGTCAATTTTTCGATTTTGGCAATTTTTATTATAAGTTATTCACAAATTTTGGCCACAAACATAAAGGAGACCATTAGGAAAAATTTTCATGTTTTTGATTTCGTGGGGGTTGCTCCTCGCTACGTGCCTGATCACGTGGTCAATAGCCTGACCCCCTCCCACCGTGATCATTTCAGCTACCCCCTCAACCTGATCACGTGATATGTGGACGATCCCTATTAGGGATAATTTTATGATGAAAACACATTGGCAATATTATTTTTGCGTGAAAACGTACTCCATTTTTAGAAAATCGAATTTTTGCATATTAGCTTTTTCGAAATATGTACTTTCTTTGTCGAAAAATTCGACTCTTCTAAAAAATGAAGCGCATTTTTACGCAAATAATATCGCCAACGTGTGCATAAAATTACCCCGAATAGGGATTTTTGAGAAAATTTCGAAAAATAAATTTTTTTAAATTTTGAAACACCACATCCGTGAAGCTGGGGAGTAGGAGGGAGTCAAAAAACCAAATTTCTCCTGTTTTCAAGTTTCAAAATTATTTCTGCTATTCATTTACTTAAAATGCGCTGATTTTTTTGTAATCGGGAGTTTTTGACTACAGGGAACACGATAGTGATATTATAGGTTGTTCTCGGAGCAGCTCAAATCGGCACTAGAGCCATTCCCAATTCCATTCAAAAACCCGTAGCATCCATTTTATTAAACAAACTTTATTTGATTTGTAAAATATAATTAATTTTAGTTATAAATCCATAATTAGCACATGCAATTTTATACTCAAAGGACCAGTCCAGTAAGTTACAATCATATGAAAAAATGATGTATTCGGAAAGATCATGAAAAATGAAGCATTTTTTTGTTTTTACGGCATGTTCTGAATCGTTGTAGTTTTCGAGATAATTGTGTTTGAAATTTTGAATTTGTTACAAACTCTTC
>JAQGBS010003944.1:0-10877 GCA_034698545.1 Acrobeloides obliquus
GGTTTTTTCGCATTTGGATCTGGGATCAAGGCCTCTTCCTCTTCTAGCCAATCATCTGGCTTTTGAGCCTCTTCATCTTCAATCTCCTTCGGTTGGCTTTCATCCCAGTCCTCTGGCTTGGTGGCTTCCACATCTTCGATCATTTCTCTATCGTCCCAATCATCGGGTTTTTTGTCTTTTGGGTCGACGATTTCTTTGGGCGGGGTGATTGGTGGGTCGAGGTCCTGAAAAATCAAATAAAGGTAAAATTTTTCGAATATGAGCTAGTTTACAGTTAGCAGACTTCCGGAAATTATTTCAACGTTGTCCACAAGAACTTGGAAGCGATCGTCTGGATGTACGATCAAAGTGTATAAATGCGTTTTCTTGTCTTCAAAGTAGCCAGATACGGGTCTGGATGGCTGCTTTGCATGGTGTTCCTGAAAAATTTAGATTTTCGTTTTAATGTATATTAAGGATACGTTTTCACTCAGATAAAAGTGACCATAATTTGTACATATTCAGAAAATTCAAGAAAAAATGGAGCATTTTTTGTTTTTACATCATGTTCTGAATCGTTATAGTTTTCGAGATAATTGCGTTTGAAATTTTGAATTTGTCTACATGCTTTCGTTGTTATACATAAACTTTTTTGAATTTTTTGCGGAAAAATCGATTTTTGCATCAATTTTTTAAATTTTCATAAAATGAACATTGTAGTAATTTTTTATAGCTAAACGAGACGAACACACCAAAATTATTCAATTTGAAAATTGTTTTGGGTTATTGAAACGAAAATTCTGATTCATGTTTTTTTCCCACTAGACTGGTCCTTTAAAAACGGCAATTTGTAAGCTGAAAATTTTCGGAAAATGAAAAAATTTTGCTGAAAAAATTGAAATTTTTTGTGTATGTTACTTGTATCATACTTCACCGGATATAGCTAAAACCTTACACTAATCGTTCCATTTTTCGGATTCTTGTGTTTGAAAATCAAGTGCACTTTACTCGTCATTCCGCACTTATCCGGCCCAAACATGATTGTATATGGGGTCTTATCACTAAATTCCGAAATTTTCTTCCTCTCGGGATCAACTGTCAAAAGTTTGAGGTAGCCTCCACCGCATTCTTGTCCTTCTTCATATTTTACTTCATACCTGAATGTTTTTTAATCTTAAAATTTTTTGGCTTCGACTTACTGGACCACCAAAGGCTTGCCATCAAATTTAAAAGGTTTATTCAAATTTGCAGCGATGGCATGATGTCTAGCTTTGGTTTTCACAACTAGTCCATAATCTCCATCAATAACAATATGGCTAGGGGACTCGATTGCCCATTCGCCTAAAAAAATAAAGTATGGGTAATTTTTGTTGTTGAGATGGGGAGAGGATGTAAAAATCGATTAAAAAAATGGGGGGGGGAGAAAGAGGGAGGATGTAAAAACCGATAAAAAATACGAGGGCCGATTGAGACGAGTTATTGCAAAAATTTTTTTCGGCAAAAGTAAAAAATGTTCAAAACGATAAAATACTGTTTTCAAGGACAAATCGAAAAAAGTTTTTTGGGTGTTTTTTGGCCTTTTTTACAGTAAATTTCAATCAATAAAAATTTTAAAATGGCCAAAAAAACACCCAAAAAATTTTTTTCGATTTAGTATTTTTTTAATCGTTTCGAACATTTTTTACGTTTGTTGAAAAAAAATTTTTTGTGATAACTAGCCTCAATTGGCCCCTCCCCTTTAAGGTGGAAAATTTTTTTGAGGGGGGGGGGGGTATTTTTGTAAAAAAATAATATCCTACCATTAAATTTAGCTATTGCGTGATCAACATCATCTTTCTTGGCTGTTGATTTAAACCATTTCTTTCCAATAGCTTTGGTATCCTCAAACCAATCAAGAAAATAGGTATCCTTTTCATTGATGGTAGGTTTTTGGAAAGGAGGTGCAACATAAGCTTCTTTAGGTCCTTCTTCTTGATCAGTTTCGTCGGTATCAAAAACTCTTTCATCGCTTTCTTCTACAAGACCCTCGTTTTCAAATTCGTCGTCATCGGCGGCTTTGATAGTAGAAGAGAATAAAAGTACTGATAGAAGAGTTAGAATAAGAAACTTTTTCAATCTCATTTTGGAGGCTAAAATTTTTTAAATGTTTGTTAAAATTTAGAAAAATTGCAGAGTGTGGCAAAAAAGTGATTCCATTCCATTACTAGTATTGTCCCCCCCTCATGTGCTTCACTGTACAGAAAGTCTGACCCCTTTTTTAAAAAGGCATCACAGTTTTACCATTAAAAGCTTTTCACTCAATTCATTTTGTACAAAATAAAAAAGAATTGAATGAAAAACTTTTTTAAAAGGGTCAAGGAAGTGTTAAAATGATAAAACTGTGATGCATTTTTAAGAAATGAGATGAGGTGCTAGAGCGCATTGCTTCGAATCTGTGCGAAAATGACCCTTTGGGGGATTGTTCTAGACGAGGAATCTATTGCGCGCATTCCCAAAACCTGAAAACGCTTCCTTGACCCTGACTCAAGGAAGTGACGGGTGTATTAAAGCGACAATGAAATAAAATTCGTTTTTTAGCCGGAATACCCCCACCTGAAAATATAAAGTTTTTGAAGGCCTTAATAATTTGTTTTGCACTTTTCCACCGTTTTTGGGCATGAGGAACAATATAAAAAAAACAATAAAAAATTCGACTTTTTTGAAAATTTCAGTTTCCGACCCCTTGATTCTCCCTTTGGTTTAAAAATCAGGAAAGCGTTTTCAGGCTTCGGGAATGCGCGCAATCGATTTCTCATCTTGAAAAATGCCCAATAGAAACAATTTACAACATTTTTCTTACCGAGGTCAGACTTTCTCAACATTCAAACACATGTGCCCCCAACCGACCCAATGGTAAATTATTTTGTCCCCTCCATCACTAAATCCTGGATACGAACCGCTTGTCACCCATAAATATCCAATGGGGGAGACGGTCCCATCACCCATCCAAGGAAATTTTAAGAAAAATCATAAGAGGGGACCAAGGTAAAAAATCAGATTTTCACTAGATTATACTGCCAAAAATTAGAAAATTTCTGATCAATCAGACCCATTTCGAGCGCTGCTTTATTGGATATGTATGTTGTCACCGGCATCAAATATGCAAATTTTGGGCACGATATAATTTATTCATGTTGACAAAGGTAAAAAATTTGACATCGTGTTACAAAATTGTTACCTTTGTCACCACGAACAAATTATAATCACAAAATTCGCATATTTGAGGTTGGTGTCACTTTTTATAAATTTGAGAATCACGAAGTAGAGTCAAAATAGTAAATCTTAACTGTCGCAAATGCAGAGGAAACAATGCATTTTAAAATGAGACATCATGACAAATGAATGCCATTTTATTGAAAATCGATTTTTTCAAAATAAAGATCGCAAAAGATTAATGATTCGCTCAGAAACCTAATTTGGCTAGCATAATAAAATCAAAAACTCTTTTTTTATGCATCTCATTTTTTTATAAAACAGAGCATTAAAATAGACTAATCCCCCCAAAAAGCAAAGTCCATATTTCGCCCTCTCTTTTAATGGATTGCCTAGCATCCAAACCAACATCCGATTTTTCTCGATTTCTTTTTTCTCTCCACTTTATGGCCAAAATCGTCAGCGTAAAGAAAATCGTTTCGAGAAAAAATCTGCTTTAAAGTGTTTTATTGGTGAAATTTTTTGTGGGAAAAAGAGAAAAATCGCATGTGATTTTATCAATTTTTAGACAAAAATGCGAATTTGATCATTTTTTCAATTTTTAAAATTCTTGATTTTTTAAAATATGAAAGTTTAGTTTTAAAAATTAAAATTTCCGTTTCCAGCAAATTCACGTTAAACAACTTTTTGTACATTAAAGAATAAAACAAGGAGCACATTTTAGAATTTCATAAAATTTGATAAATCGTTTAAATAAATATTTTTTATTGAATCAGGCAATTTCTCCTGTTTCAATGAAAATGTTCATCGAAACGATTTATCAAACTTTATAAAATTCAAATTATCACGTCTAGGCACAACGTGCAAAAAGTTCCGACCACATTAAAAGGAGAGGGTGCAACTTACGGCCGGGTAGAAATTTTTTAAACAAGTTCCCTTAGGGGTAATTTTATGCGAGGAATCGATTGCGCGCATTCCCGAACCTTGAAAACGCTTCCTTGACCCTGATTCAGAGAATGGGGTGGGTGTATTGAAGCGAAAATCAAACATTTTCAGATTTTTATTAGAAAAATGTCGATTCTTAGGTTTTTCTAGGCGTTTTCATGGTTCAGGAGTACGCTCAATCGATTCCCCGCCTAGAAAAACAAAAAAATCGACAGTTTTCTCATAAAAATCCGAAAATGTTTGATTTTCGCTTCAATACACCCACTCCATTCCCTGAATCAGGGTCAAGGAAGCGTTTTCAAGGTTCGGAAATGCGCGCAATCGATAAAATTACCCCTATAGGGTCACTTGTTAAAAAATTTTCTACCCGGCTGTAGTTGGACCCCCTTTAAAACAGAATAAAATGATTAGAAATTGATCCCTTTATGGTTTTTTTATGTGAAAAATAAATATGTTATTCAGCATGTAAGAAGTCTATTTATAACAAAATATCACTGGTCGGAAATTTTGCACACTTTGGTTAGCCGTGCTATCATTTCGCCTTTTTTGCTATGTTTTGAACGTGCTTTATTTTTCCACTACGTTTTTACGATTTTAGCACTAGGACAATTTTCACGGTTAGGATAATCATTAGGCTAAATTTCAAAAGGAAGAATTTGGACAAAAAATGAACACTTTTTGAAAAATATCAACAAAAAATTGTCCTAGTTCCCGATTTTTTAAACTTTATTTTTGTCATTATTTTTTTGTTTTCATGAAGAAATTTAGCTAAAAAATGGGGCGAAAAAGCGAAAAATCCCAAGAAGAAACCTCTTCTAAATCTACAACTTTAGAAACAATTTTACCACACAAAGAAAAGTCCATATTAGAAAATTTACAAGAAATTTCGAAAAAGAAGCGCAAACACGACCAAATTTCTGACAAAATTCTGGATTTTCCACCATCTCCTCAAAAAAATTTTGTCGCAGAAGATGACTATGCTAGTGATTCATCAAAAACAACAAAGAAATTGAGGAAGATTAGTCAAGAAAATGGGGAGAAAGATGATGTAAATTTGACGCCAACAACAAAATTAGCTAGGATTTTTAACACTGCGTCGAAACAAAGAAAGGGGTTTGATGGTAATAATTTAACTTTTTGGAAAATTGCGCAAATATCGAATTTTGAGCACGAACATAAATTGTTCATATTGACAATGATAAAAATTTGTCTTTTGTTAGCAAATTTGTCTCCTTTTATCAATGAACAATTCATGTGCGTCTCAAAATTCGCGGATAGTGAAGTGCCCTTTTTCTACCAAAAATCTAACTACCCTATTTTTAGTCCCCATAAAAATGAACATGTTTTCTATGAATTTCAACCAAGCTGTAAAAGCTTCAAAAGATCCCACTAGACACTTGAAAGTTTTGAAACTATCCCAACATTTTGTGTACCCCTGGTCAGCTTGTGGCCAAGTTGAGAAGTTGATGAAGGAAACCGCTGAGAAATGGCTCGGCGAATACAGAAACGAGTAGGATCCGCTAATTTCAGGGGTGTCATTTTCCTTATTTTTAAGACTTTTACTTAAATTTGATCTATAAAACTTAATTCTGAAAATTTTTTAAGAAACTTAAATTTTCTTAAAAGGGGTATAAATTATGGACTATTTCATGAAAAAAATTTCTAAAATGACCATTTTTAAGGGTAATTCTTCTATGCGGAGAATCAATTGCGCGCACTCCCGAAGCGTGAAAAAATCGTCTTGACCATGTTTCTGGAAAAATTTTGTTTTTGCTTACTTGTAAATCCAGAATCGAAGTTCTATCAAAATTTCCTATCTATCGCGTCAAAAACAGGGTTTATACACGTTTTGGAACGCATGAAGTACGGAAATAACACATCGTTTGTGGAAAATTTTTGGTCCATTTGCATCCGATATCGCCCTAAGAGAAGATACTTTCCGAAAAAAGATTTGAAAACAGAACGATGCTTGCCACAATAGATTCAATGAAAAAAGATTGGCAGAATTATCTGGTGAATGACGAATTACCAATGAATACAAATGTTTTTCCAAGGCTAAATGTGACATAGTGACTAAAGTGAAAAAGGTTCAGCTGATGAAACATGGAAGAGAAATTTTGTGGAAGAATGTATTGAGCGTAAGAGACTACAATGTCCAGGAGACCCCGTGAATACAGAACTAGAAGACAAAAATGAAGAGCAAAATATCTTTGTTGATCGTTTAGAAGAGCTTTTATATTTTAGTGAGTGAAGATGATGAAGATTAATAGTTTAAATTTTATGTGTTGGATAATTGTTTGAATTTTGTAAGCTAGATTAAAATCGTCGCATAAAATTACCCCATCCACAACCACTGGGGGCAACGTGATATGCTTCGTTTGAAACCGAGATGGCTTTTCACGCTTCGAGAGAGTGCGCAATAGATTTTTTTAAGGGTCTTTTTAAATCGATTCTTTTTTACAACAATTTGAGGAAATAAATTTTTCGACTATTGTCCATATAAGCAAAAACAAATTTTCCCAGAAACATGGTCAGGACGATTTTTTCACGATTCGGGAGTGCGCGCAATCGATTCTCCACATAGAATTACCCCTAAAAATGATCATTTTCAAAAAAATTTTCGTCTGCGGCGCTGGTTTTTTAATGAATAAAAAGGATATTAAAAAATTTTCATATAGGTGAACAAAAAAGATCGCCAAAATACGCAATTTTTTTAAATCTTAAAATGCTCTAATATGATTTTTCACAAAATTTTTCAATTTTTGCACTAAACTAACAAGCTATTTCTTGCCCAAATTTTGCCAATTTTCGTAGAATTGTCTGTTTATAATTTATAGGCAGAATAAGTTATAAACGGCAATTTTCAAAAAAATATCGGTTTTTTTGGTGAATAGTAAGGATTTCAACAACAAAAAACATTTCGATCAAAAAATTGCAAAAATTTACCCCAATACTAAGGTCCACATGGCTGAAATTACGCCACTTTTTATAGTTTTTTGCCTAAAATTTTCAATCTTTTTTATTTTTTTAAATCGTTATTTTTTGACATTCTTAAATTTTCTTAAATTCTATGCTCAAAAATTTAAATTCTAAAATTTACAATGATACCCCTGGTTAGTTTTGTTTTGTTAAATCGATTTTTTAGTCTGGAAGGAGTGCCAATTGCAATCGGGCCGATTCAGTTGAATAACGATATTTATATTCAGGGAAGTCAACCGGTGGTACATATTGATGCAAATATTTCTGCTGTGATCTTTAAGTGAGTTGAATTTTTGGGGCTAATAGTTTTCTTAAAGGGGCGTGTGAATTCTGTTCGTATCTGGTCAAAAAAATTTCTTGATTTTTTGAACAAAACTCACCCTATAGGGGTTTTTTCATGCGAGAAACACGATTTTGATGTTATGTTACTTGCGCATTTGACGGCTCCTTTATGCTGAAATTTCGATTTTAATGCATTTTTTGCAATATATCTTTCTTTTTACACATAAAATCTTATGAAGATGTCTTCTAAGTGACAATTTCAGCATAAAGGAGCCGTCAAAATGCGCAAATAACATCAAAATCGTGTTTCTCGCATGAAAAAACCCCTATGGGTGAGTTTTGTTCGAAAAAATTAAGAAATTTTTTTACCCGATACGGACAGGATTTACACACCCCTTTAATGACGTACTTTTTCCAACGTGAATATGCATTTTTCAAAACTGGGCAAAGTACTTCATTGAGAAAAGTGATTTTCTTCAATTTTTGAGAGTTGGGCGAAGGAAAGGAGCTTTGACTAAAAAACGAATTTTTGAGGCGCCAAAATTGTCTTCTTTCTAACAAACCTCCAATTTTAGACCCTCTGAAGAACAACTGTACCCATGCACTGTAACTCTAACCCAGCACGACTATTTTGTTGGAAAAGTCTACAATTGCTTATCCGTTATTGTCAAGTGCAAAAACGACCGAGTCCTGCCAAAGAGCATCAAAGTTGGAGATGAAGTGAACTTCAAATACACCGGAAAATCCATAAAAGAAGGCGAAATTTGTCAGCTGAAGGGTGTCTACGATCCATCTTATCAATAGATTTTGTGCTATTTTTATTGTTATGTTATATTTTGTTAAATTTGTTTTAAATAAAATTTGCATAAAATAATGTTTTGTTTTAGAATTGAGGTAGTATGCCTCAATAATATTTGATCAATATTTGTGTTATAGTCTTGTACATTTTTTACTGATAATGTTGATGTGTTATCGTTTTATATTTATTGGCATTTGTCACTAAATAAAATCAATGGTGTGGCCAAGGAGTCCCCCCGTTCAGTGACTATTTCGGAATGGGTGGTCCACCTAAAATATTGCTCAGAAAAATTACATGTTTGAAAAATGGAAGATTTTGGCATTTTGTAGAGAAAATGTAAATTATTGTCCTTTTGGAGAAAAAATTTCCATTTTTCAATAAAAATTGTAATTTCTGAGCAACATTTTGGATGGGCTACCTATTCCAAAATAGCTCGTTTAGTGGCGCAAAGAAGGGGGAAGCTTCCCCCCCCCCAAATCTGAAAAAATTTTCCTAATGGCCCCCTTTATGGTTTTGCCCAAAAGTTTTTGTCAATGTTTTAATCGATCCTCTAAGTGTTAAAACCAGGGGTGCCAAGTCTACTGATTTTTCAGAAAAGTGCTGATTTTGAGATGTCAAATCTGATTTTTCAGTATCAACTCTGATTTTTGAGATGCGAAATTTTGTCATTTGATTTTTGCTTCTAAAACCTGATTTTTGAAGTCAGATTTACTGATTTTGAAAAAATGTTCTTGGCATCTCTGGTTAAAACTGTATTTGCTTTAAAACATCCTATAATATTTTTTATTTTTTCGATTATTGATTTTTCTTCCAATTCATTTTTCTATACCAATTGAACGAAAAAAATCTTTCGCTTTGCCACATGATAATTGAAAAACTTTTACCAACACGAAAATCGTCTATGGCCAGAGCTTATCTACGTCCATAGAACAGAGTACTAGTAAATAGACACATATGTGCATAGTCGGCATTCTATATGTTCCTCTATATTCAATATGTAGTCTGTATCCCAAAAGAGTATGTACATGTCAAACGTATATGTACTCCGAAAAATCTGATCAGACAACTCGTTCAATTGCCTGATTATTATCTATTCTAGTTCCGAATAGAGATGTCTTTTTTTGACCTTTCATTGTTCGATTTTATAGATAAATGGGTGACCTGTTTTAAATTATAATTTTGGGGTTTTCTTGCAAATTTATAAGAAAAAACCTTATATCCTTTTTTATTGACATTAATGAATTTGCATCATATTTTCACGTGAATAAATGAAATCAGCCATGTCATAAATTATTTTGTGCACAACAATTGTGCAAATTAAAAAGTCCAAAAATCAGATATAAATATTTTCTTCTAAATGACCATTGTTGCTCAAAGATGCTATTTTTTGGTATAAATTGCCATTTTTAAACCATTTTTTTGGAAATGCGTTGCAATCGTCGGAAATATTTCTGACAATTAGCGTTGCTTAGTGCGGATCCTAAAGTTTTAAAAATGTTTGAAATTTTATTTTTCGATTATTTTAAGTACCAGGAGCCGATTGCCTTTGGCTCTTGCGTTTAATGTAGTAGGATGCCGATCGATTTAAAAAAAGACATTTCTATTTAAGACATTCAATTTTAGATTCTTCCTCGATCTTTAATCACGTTTTCGTCTATATTTTGTCGGAGAATGGCGCCTCAAGAAAGTGGTATCCATACAAAATCTTTATATAATGTTGTTTTTGTGTTGGGTCCACCTGGAAGTGGCAAAGGAACACAATGTGCAAAAATTCAAAATGTAATATTTTATAACTAATTTATCTAAAAATTTTTTTCAGGGTTTTGGCTTCGTCCACCTCAGCGCCGGCGACCTTTTGAGAGAAGAACGCATGCGTGCCGGATCCCAATTTGGTGAACTAATTGAAAAACACATCCGTGAAGGAACCATTGTACCCGTTGAAATTACATGCAAATTACTTGAAAATGTAATTTTACTACATCCCCCTTGTACTCGAAAACCTGCGCATTCGATTCAAATAGAGAAAATGTGTTGAAGCAAAAAGCTAGACATCATAAAATTCAAAAAATAATACGTTTTAAGGTCTATTACTTTTTTCACGTTTAAATTTTTTCACTCTCACGTTTTTTACTCGAATTTTTTCTCAAAAATTGCATTTTGTTTTTTTTACTCTTAGGCAGGATTTATACTTGCCGCGGCATCAAAATGCAATTTTTGAGAAAAAATTCAAATAAAAAACGTGAAAAAAGTAAAAAAACCAAAAACGTGGAAAAAGTAATAGTGCCCGTTTTAGCAGCTGATTTTGTGTAGTCGGAAGGTTTTGGCCATAGGGAAACACGATTCCGACTTTAGGATTAGACTTAAGGGGGATCCCCTACATGAAGGGGCACTCGTACCACAACAAAAAACTCGAATTCTTCCTTTCATGTAGGGGTCCAAACGCTGGTGTAGTATTCTCCATTGACAAAAACCTATGCCCGAGTTTAGGCTTAGACTTATACTTAGGCCTGAGGCTTAATCTTAGTCTTATGCCCGGGGCTTAAGTCCGAGTCTAGTCTTAGGATTAGGCCCAATGCTTAGGTCCGAGGCTTTTTCTCAATTTGGGGGTATCATTAGGATTTTTGTACAGGGTGAATCTTTCAAGTGTCACGGGTTTGTAACGACTATATCTCGAGCTAGGAAAATGCATTTTTCATGCGGT
>JAQGBS010003945.1:0-10876 GCA_034698545.1 Acrobeloides obliquus
AAAATGATCAGCAAAAATTCTTCTTTCTTTTAAATATAAATTTTCGAGGTCCGTTCAAAAGTTCAGTGGTCCTTTAAAGGGGTTATCTAAATAAAAAATAGAGAAAAATTGAATAATTTGATGGAAAATCGGAATGGAGGATTCACCAGCAACCCGCATAACGTGTTCAAACTAGCATTTTCGATTTTTCAAAATTTTATAAAGCAAAGGAACTTTTTTATATTGAAAATTTAAAAATAGAATATACCCGGTCCGGACCCGTTCAGGACCGAACCGGACCGGTTCGCAAAATCTATCAAGATCCGGACCTTTAAACAGTCTGTTCAAACTACCCCCCCCCTCCCTCAAATGGGTTCCCTAAAGCGCAAGAAAAATCCCTTTTGTCCCCCAAAGTGTTTATTATATTTGTCAAAAATTTAACCAACATTATCTTGAGGGATCAAGGCCGCTGGTGCGAGACCTCCTCGCGATAGCGCGCGAGCTCATTTTTTGCCAGTGCGTGCCTTATGACCTCTCCCTAATTGGGTGGGCTTTGGGAGAGGTTTGTACACGCGAGTGCGAAACTTCAGCTTTTGGCCCTGAAAAAATACTGCCCCCTTACCCTCAGTCTGTAAAATTTTTTTAGGTGGGGCTCATTTTGGCATGCGGTGGCGAGCCCCCTCGATATTCGTGGGGGGGGGGGGAGGTAGGGGCAGTGCCGTACCCATATTTTTTATGGGGAAAGGTACAAGATCCCGACCCTAAGGGGCCCACTAGATTTTTTGAACTTTTTTTACTCTTTGGTGGTACATGTACCCCCTTCAGTACGGCACTGAATATTGTTGTCCACAATGCCGTGCCGGTGTGTTCGAAACAACTCAATATCAGAACTCTTATTTTTACACTGACCTCTTCTTTAGGGATAATATAAAGTGAGGATGAAGTTTGATTTCTTGATATATCTTGTTGATTACTAAGTTCTGGTTTTTCTCGCATCATCTAAAAAAGAAATGAAACGCAATAAATACATGGAAAATATTAATTTTTGCACAAGATAAAAAAAATCAATTTTCTTAAAAGGGGGTAAGAATTAGGGCAGTATCATTTTTCGTACAATTGTTTTCGTACGGTACTTTTCGTACAATTATTTTTCGCACGGGCTTTTCGTACAAATACAAGGAGAGGGGGCAAAAGTTCTCGCGTAAGGGGCGGTATATCCTCGCATAAATTGCTCTTAGGCGAGGAATTTCGCCCCCTTGGCGAGTAATTTTGCCCCCCCCCTTTTTGTATTTGTATGAAAAGTACCTGTACGAAAAGTTCGTACGAAAAATAATTGTACGAAAAGTACCGTACGAAAACAATTGTACGAAAAGTGATACTGCCATCTTCGAGGGCCCTAACTGCAAAGTACTAACCTTTTATTTCACCCAAAAGTGCAGCAGATTTCCGCTAGGTCTTCGCGGTCAGTCTCGTGTAGTAAACATTACCACGTCTCTGAATTCTTGTGACGCTGAACTAAACGGCCTAAAATAGGGAAATAAGCGCGAGTGCTAACTCGATAAAAATATCAAAACTGAAACTTTCTTTATTCAAGAACCGGGGAACGGAGCACGGCGGCTCAAAACGTGCAAAAATTGGGAACACCTCCCCCCCAAAGACGCTGTAAAATCGACTAGAAACTTGCTTTAGGGGGTTTTTCTATGCTAGAAATCGATTGTGCGCATTTTCGAAGGCTGAAAATGCTTCCCTGAGTCAGGGAAGGGGTGTATTGAAATGAAAATTAATTAAAATTTGATTTTTACTCCCCCATCTTGTGGGCTGTAAAATTTTTTCAGGTGCGGCTCATTTTGGTCTACGGCGGTGAACCCCCCGAAATTCGGGGGATTTGGTGGGGTTGTCCACTGTTTGGAAAAACTTAATACCAGAACTCTTTTTTATACGAAAAAACTCAATATCAGAGCTCTTATTTTTATACTAATCTCTTCTTTAGAGATGATATAGAATGAGGATGAAGATTGATCTCTTGATATATCTTGTTGATTACTAAGTCCTAGTTTTTCTTGTTCGTAAAGAACATTAATCAAAAAAGTGTAATGATGAATCAGGGCGGCTGGAGTACGGCCAAGACCGGACTCCGGCCGCCCTCGGATCGTACAAAATACAATCTTGATAAAAAATAAAATATTCAGTTCAAAAAATTTGAGTTCAATAATAAGTTCAAAAAATTCAAAATTTTTTCATGATAAATGTGCGTGAAAAGTATACTTTCTCCAAAGTTTTTTTAAAAATTTAAAAAATTGGCGAAAATTGAAGAGAAAATATTGTCCGGCGAAAAAATTTGGTGAAATTAGTACGTGTGCCAAAATGGTAAGGCAGCTCCAGCAAGTATATACCGACAAAAAATGGTTGAAAAGTGTTTTAGTTGTCAAAATTGAGGGCGGCAGAATTAAAACTTGTTCTGTACCCCCTCCCTCCGAAAAAGTGCCAGTTGAGTCAACTGGCTTATATGCAAAAAGTTTCATGGAATTTGGTGATTTGAAATTTGAGGTGGGATCAAGGGCGTTCCTGGGGTAACATGATGGTATTTTCCGACATTCCAGAAAAAAATGAAAATTTTTCCTAATGGTCCCCCTTATCTTTTGGATGGCCTTAGTCAGGCCAAAAATTACATAATGATTATTTTTTTTAATACAAAAATTACATATGATTTTTAAAATTTTGAAAACTTTTGTTCACAAATAGTTTTCTTTATTAAAAATTTTCAATTTTTAAAGTTATTTTATCAAATTTATCTTTAAAAATGCAATTTTTTCAAGAAAAAAATTTTTTTTGGTGTGTTTCCCGCATGACTGAGTTCCAGAACCGCCATTAGGTGGGGTTTTAACTTAAGCTGCACACATTAGCATACTAGCCACTCGGCCAGTTGGTATTTGTTGGGAACCCCTATGATATGATACTGGTTTTTCTTGTCTCATCGATCTGAGTAGAATGACATAAGCAGTTTTCAAAAATTTTCATTTATGAAAAAAATTTCACTTTTCACAAACGGTGACACCAGCAATGCAATTTTAACAACAATAAAGTAATTTTATAAAGGGGATTGAATTGTGTAGAATAATTTACCAAGTTCAGGAGCATAGGACGAGGATGCCACATAGTTTCTTGGTGCTCTCTTCGTACTCGTACAACATGTTCATGGTATATACCTTTTTTCCGGTATAAAAAATAGACATTATTTAAACCACAAGGCTTAAAATTTGAAAATTTTCATATGGTTGCCTTATGATTGATTAAGATTTTCAGTTTAATCAGTGAAATTTGTTCATTGATTGAAATTCCTAAATAACTTGACATAGCGTCTAAAGGTGCAGTCACTATAATAAAATCGATCGAGTGATAAAAAACCATTTATGATTCATTTAGTTTATTTGAGCTAAAATGAGTGGACAAGGAATACCTGTTGGAGAAAATTATTACTATCCTAAAAATGCAAGACTACTTGGAACTGGAGCATTTGGCAACGTTTATGAGGGATACAAAAGAGTAGTATGTGGATTTTATCTTAACTTTTAATGGATTATTTAAGGATGAAACCAATGTTGCCATTAAGAGAATGACCAAAAAGCGATCTGACATGGACGACAGAAAGATTAGAAAGTTGTACGACAGAGAGATTGGAATTATGAAAGTAAGGAAAAACAAAACTACAGGGTGCCCGCGCCAAACCTTCCGATGAAAAAATTCGGAACTACTTAACTTGGGGGCCACTTAACGTGATCCCCAAGGCCGTGCTAGTTAATAAAATATTTTTTAAGCAACTAAACGAAATCAATTCCCACAAAAATCTTGCTTCGTATTTGCATGTTGAGGAAACAGATAAATTTATTTATTTCGTCTTGGAATATTGTGATAATGGAGATTTGCAAAAATATATTGATGACAATGATCCATTAAACGAAGAAGAAGTTCGATATATGCTAAAGCAATTAGCAAGCGGCTTGGAAGTACTGAAAAAATACTATATTACACATCGTGATTTAAAACCATCGGTATATACTTAATTCGCAACAAAATGTTATCGCCGACACATACGTGTACAATCCCCATCCAAAAATTGGGGGGGGGATATCTAGGCAGGGGGTCCAGAAATAAACCTCGTCGCAAAATTTCGATTTTTGTGGGGTTGATTTTTTGGAGTCCTTTGTACACATGTTTGTCAAGTGTTCACAGAGATCCCTAAAAAGGCAGAGGCGTAGACATAGGGAGGGGCCGTCCGGGCGATCGCCCCTCCCGTTCTGGACAAAAACTTGAAAAAACCATAAAGATACTCTTATGATTTTTATAAATTTCAAAAATTGGAAAATTTTGAGAGAACCGCCCCACACGCTCCATCGATCCCAAATCGCCCCTCCTTTCAGACAGGTCTGGCTACGGCCTTGCAAAACGGGGTCTTGCAAAATTAAACTTTTTTTCAGAATCTACTTTTGCACAATAATACACCACTAGATGATCCGAAGTTTAATGATTTAACGCTCAAAATCACTGATTTTGGTTATTCGACAATTATTTTAAACGAATTACCTAAGACTACCGTTGGCACTTCCATATGGCACCTGAAATTTACACAGATCTAGCATACGGATTTAATGCTGAAGTATGGTCAATCGGGATAATTATTTATTTTTGCCTTCATGGACATATCCCTCAATTTTTGGTTAAGTTTACATTTTTTATAAATTTCTTTAATCAAAAAGTTTTGCAGCAAGAAATCAATGATTGGAAAGTCAAAAAGTTTTGGAAAGGACTAAAGGAGGAGCGAAAAGAACCGAACATAGATTTTTCAATCACCGAGGATGAAGATTTAAAAGAGTTGTTAAAGAATACTCTTAAGAGGGATGTAAAAACTAGGATGACTGTTAGGTATTGAGTAAGAAAGCCCTTTAGCCTATTACATAATAGAACAGGGATGAACTCAAACCTATTACGAAATCGATGACTCATCGCATGATGTCATCCTGTTTATAGATATTACGAAATCGATGACTCATCACATGATGTCATCTTGTTATGAATGACGTCACTATTTCGAAATCATATTTCGAAATTAGGGCGGAGTTTCACTGTTCTAACTGGGTATATAAAGGCCCGACTTAGTAAGTCGAGGTCGTCGGGTTCCCTCAGATTAGGCTCCCTAGTTAGGGTTTAGTATTGTTATCTTTCGAGCATTGTAACATATTTTATCCGAATAAACTCTCAACTTAAAATATTGTGCGCTTGAGTATTTTCGTGGAATCGTTAGACGAGCACGACCATACACGAGACACAACAATGACGATGAAAACATTTATCAATATTGCATTAGATCGAGTAGATTCTACGGAGGTACGTACAAAATTTTTGCAACCTTATTACATAAATTTAAATTTTAGAATGATGATCAATTATTTGAAGAAGTAAAAGATTTAATAAAATTTCCTGATGAACATATACTCCATCATGTCGATCCCAAGAAAGAAATTGGAGAATATTTTATTTTCAATGAAAGCTGCTATACAAAGAATTTGACTAGCTTGAAATATTATACATTTGCTAAAAACAAGAAAAATCTTGCTATCAAGCACATAAAAAGGACAAAAAAAATGCCGAATCTACACATTGAAAGAGAATATGAAGTGTTTCGTCTGGCAAATAATTCAGAAAATGTTGTAAAGCTGTATGGTATCTGCAAGCGTGAAGATGGTATGCCCCAAAACCGGTTTGGAGTCAAGGTAGTAACGTTACTACCTTGTCTCTAATATGTCAAGGTAGTAACTTTTTAGGCCTTAGGCTTAGAATTTAGCCTTAGACTTAGGCTTAGACCATAGGCTTAGGCTTAGGCTTAACCTTAGGCTTAGACTTAGGCCTTAGGCTTAGGCCTTAGGCTTAGATTTAGGCTTAAGGCTTAATCCATAAAGTGTCCAAAAAAGTTGCCCGGTTAAATAACATTGCTTTGTTACTACGTTTTTGTTACTACCTTGACATCTCGTTACTACCTTTTTATTACTGCCTTGACACCTTCCTGATAAAAGGTAGTAAAGTTACTACCTTGACACCCAATGCCAAAGCCCAGTTTGGTTGGAAATAAGTTATTTTCCGATTTTCCATTTTTGTAGAAAATCGGAAAATAATGAAAAAAAATGGAGCAATTTTTGTTTTTTATGGCATGTGTTGAATCGTTCTCTTCACCGAGATAAATGCTTGTGAAGTTGGCGATTTTTAAATTTTAAAAAATTCTGTGTATTACAACGAAAACATTTTTTGAGAAATTTTCGTTTCACTAACCCAAAACAATTTTAAAATCGGATAATTTTTATGCCATTTGATTCGACTCGTTGAGCTTTTGTACCGAATTTTACGTTGAAAATGTCATACTTTGAAAATTGAATGAGAAATCGACATTTTTTATACTCCTCGCAAAATACCAAAATTTCTTAAAAACCCTCTTCGCAAATTTGCCTAAAATATCTACCCCCTATCCAGCTGTGCTAGTGCGGTCGCCCCGCATCTGTCTAATGGTAGCCATAGAGAAATGCACAAAAAGACTGGCCAAGTTTAAAATTTCTCGCGCCAATCAATTCAGCTCACCGAGCGCTTCCAAACGAGTACCATAGCATGGGGATTTGGCGATTTTCACCATGCAGAGTGGTAAAAGGTGATCGGGGCACCATAGGTGTCAGGTTCGAACCTAGGCCAGACTATAAGTTTTTTGTGCCGAATTATGTTTTGCTAAAGCTCGGTACCCGGGTGTAATATTATGCGTTGAACACATTCTTTGAGGGGCTGGTGGTCGTCAGCAAGATGCTCGTCGTTGGGCTGGATGCTGCCGGCGGTTGGTCCTGGAGACTCGGCGGTGCGGATTTTGGCACGTCTAGTTGGCTCGTCTGTGAAGGCGGTCGGCTGGGCTCGTTGAAGGGCTTCGATGCACCACTTGTCGCGAATCTACGATTCGCTGTTGAGTGAGAAACAGGCTACTGAAAGCTTTATTTCAACACTAAAAAATCATACAAAACCGGCAGCTTATATAGGCTTTTGCCGGGTCACAGAAAACTTTCGAGCTTTGACTTAAGGTGATACCTACTGGGAGGGCTATGGTAGAAAAACAAGGAAGCAAAAATAGAATTTCCCAAAACTGCTTTAATTCTCCTAATTTTTGCACTCGAGAGTTTTCGACTATTGGTAGCATGAATCTGAAGGAATTTTCGAGTACCCTAACCAATTTTTCTAGAATTCCTCTTATGTATGGAATTAATGGATTATTCATTATCTGACATTATTTATGGTGATGGTAAAAAGTCGGTAGAAAATATAATGGAAAAAAAGGAAAAATTTATGTCTGCCGTGACTAAAAATATTTTTGATGCGCTTTATTTTTGTAAACTGAATAATATTATGCACCGAGATATAAAGCCATCAAGAATTCTGTTCGATCGAACTAATAATCTGGCAAAGCTAAGCAACTTTAATTCATCGCGCATTCTCGATTTAAATTCGTGCGCAAATACTGAAGTCGGAACTGTAACATATTGGGCTCCTGAGAGATTTTCAAGCCAACCATACGAATCGCGTGCTGATATATGGGCAGTTGGTATTATACTTTATGAATTCTTTTATGATAGATTGCCATATGAGGGATCTAACATAATTATTATGAAAGATAAAATAATCGGAATTGCTAAAAACAATATCCCTGTACTTAAACAATGTTTCGGAGAAGATTTTTCTGAAAACAAAGCGTGTGCGTTTATACAGAAAATTTTGGTTAATATTTCTGATAGACCTAATTATGATGAAATAAAAGCGCTAGAATATTATACAAGATATTCTGATGAACAAGCGCGAGAAATTATTAAAGAATATTTGGATGAAGTTATGGCATGAACGACATTACTGGTTATGGGTCACAAAATTTAGGATTCAACTTATCGATAGATTTTTTGCTGCGATCTACAAGGATGGGGGTGCAAAAATACTAAGAAAGGGTGAAATATACGGAGAAAAGGTACAAAAAGTCCTGAGATACCAAAAATAGAATAAATGTGTTTTCTCGTCGAGATTCTTTGAAAAAACACATTTTCGCGATTTTTTGTATTCAGAACTTTTTGCACCTTTTCTCAGGTTAAGCTGTCACCCTTTCTCAGTGTTTTTGCACCTCTGTAATAAACAAATTTGAGTGCAAAATTTACAATATTTTTTATATCCTACTCTCTAAACGGCTAATGCAGGCCCGTAGCCATGAGGGGCATGGGGACACTGAAGGCACGTGCCCACAAACTGAAATTTTAAAGAAAAAAAATGAACATTTTTGAAAAATTTTATTAAAAAAATGAGGTTTTTACCTTGGTGCCCCCCCCCCAAATTCGATCCCGGCTACCGTACTGAACTATGTCTATGTGTACAGGTGATCTCGGGAACGAGTGATTTAAACCCGGAGTACTAAATTTATAGGGGATTCCGATAGAAGACGAATGATCCTACTTTTGTGGGTGTACTCATCAAAAAAATTTTTTTGTAAAAATTCAAAAAATTTTTTTTCTCTAGAGAAAAATTTCGCTTGGAGTCACCGCCCAGAGTCGACACTCGCACGTCTGTTCGAAGCGAAAAAAAGTCTGAAGCCGGAAATTTTTTTCTTCAAATTTCGTAAAAAAGACACATCTAAGGAGGTAATTTTATGTGAGAAATCGATTGCGCGCATTCCTGAAGCGTGAAAACGCTTTCTTGATTCTGATTCAGGGAATGGGGTGGGTGTATTGAAGCGAAAATCAAATATTTTTGGATTTTTTATAAGACAGTCTTAGATTCTTCTAGGCGACGAATCGATTGCGCGCATTCCCGAACCGTGAAAACGCTTCCTTGATCCTGATTCAGGGAAAGAATATGTATTTACGTAAATAAATTGATTTTTGTTTCATTACATAAATTTCTTCCCTGAATCAGAGTCAAGGAAGCGTTTTCAAGGTTCGGGAATGCGCGCAATCGATTCCCCGCCTAGAAGAACCTAAGAATCGACGATTTTCTCATAAAAATCCGAAAATGTTCTTCAATACACCCACCACCTTCCCTGAATCAGGGTCAAGGAAGCGTTTTCATGCTTCGGGAATGCGCGCAATCGATTTTTCGTATGATTTTACCCGCTATTTTGGCAAAAAAATTTTTTCAGAGATTAGTCGCCAAATCTTACCCCCCCCCCTTTACAACAAAATTGCTTAATTTTCTTTAGCTAACTACTTCCAGAGTTTGGTTCGAATTCAAAAAATCTTTTTTGAATATGATAGATATTAGCTATAAGTTTCAAAAAAATCATTTTTGGGCAGAAAAAAATGGCGATTTTTTCTAAATCTAAAAAATGATTCTTTTGACCTTCTATAGGTTTTTTCGAACGAAAAACATGATTTTCAGGTGATTTAAGCGCGAAAAACTCATGGCTTCAAACTTTTTCACTTTTTTACTCATACTCGAACAGGCGTGGCTCGGAATCACCTTCTTGAGATCGCCGGAGGCGTTCGATCCCTGGTTCTTTACGTCAAATCGAATTATTTTGTTAAAGGACAAACCGGATTACCGAACACTTTCCTACAATTTCATTTGAGATGTTTTATTTCAATAAAAAAAGATAAAACTTAAACATCAAAAGGGTCATTTTTCAATAATAAACGAAATTTAATGCTTATTTTTCTTCAAGTTGACAGTATTGACTAAGAAATTGATGCATCGAAGATTGTATTTCACTGAGATTGGAAAAGTTATTCACCAATTGTGTTTAAAATTTGTACGTGTTCTAATGATATTTTTGTGTTTTAAATGGCCTCTACTATCTTTCTACATGAAATTACTAGTTTTTTTGAGCACTTTGTCCAATATCTGTTTTTCTGTAATAATCTGTTCCGCAATCTCTTTTGTACAAAAATACTCAGGGTGCTTATCTGCAACTTTCTTCACCATATCTTTATATTGTGTGGTGTTAGCAAAATCCTTTACACAAGCCATAGCCTTATTGTGATCCTCAGCTTCTTTTACAGCTTTACACATATACTTAAACGTTCTCATTTGTGCTTTCTCTATTTCCTGATCTGATATTGTATCTTTGTTTAGACTTTGCTTCAGCTTAGACTCTAAGTACCTTTTGCTAAATAAGTCTTTTAGCTCTTGTGTACATGAGCCTTTAGATACTTCCTCACGTATTTTGTCAATATTAACAACATAGTGAACACAATCTTTCATAATAACTTGGACAGCTTCTTCAAATTCAACTTGAGGACTATCTTTGAGATATTGCTTAATCAAGGTTTTGGCATCTTTTTTACCCAATAGTTCTGCCGCAGTGCTATACACCACACCGTGTCGAGTTTTTTCATATTTTTCGCCCATCTTCTTAAACAATTCTTTCATCTTGTGTAGGGTCTTACCAGGCTGTTTATTTAGATATTCTATAGTGATGTTTATTATTTGCTTTTGTTTATCTGTATTCGTTACAATCTTAATAGCTGCGCCTGATACTGTCTGACTTAAATCGCTAGAATCATTAGCTAGTTGCTTGAATTTTTTAGCCTTTCCTTGGATTGTATTATGTATTCCAGTATCAACTGCTTCATCAAAAATCTTTTCGCCTATACTAGACACACAGGATATTAAAGAACTGATAGGAATACTTGCTAGTTCAGCACCTTTTGATAGCGTTTCCCCACCAAGAGGTATCAAAGAAAATATAGCAGATATTAACTTAATCGTCAGAGGTTTTTCGAGCTCTACCTTTCCGCTATCTACTACTTGTGCCGTGATATACATTGCTGCTATCGTCCCTACAAAAGCGTTGTAATATTCTTTAATGTTTGCCTTATCTGTTCCATTTAAACTTGGATGT
>JAQGBS010003946.1:0-10876 GCA_034698545.1 Acrobeloides obliquus
TATTTATGGTCGATGGCATCATGGTCACTTTTTATAACTTTGAGCATCACTATGACACATTGAATCAAAATGAGTTAACACAGGCCCAAAGAAATCAATAAACCAAATTCTCACAAAGTACATGTATAAAAACACTCCCTCAACATTTACATAAGACTTAATGAAAGTAAAAAAGCCGTTGGAAAATCAACAATAAATAAATATATTTTCGGCTGGATGATTGGATGCCCACCACCAACTGTGATAGTGTGGTGCTCATCGGTCCTGGAATGGATAAACACCGAGCAGCATCATGTGTTTCTCACGAATGAACACCAATATACAAATTGCAAACATTCGCTTCAATTCTCTCCACAAATGAAGCATAGTCGATGCTTTTTCAATAAGATTAGAAAACGTAAGAAATGATTTAACGTAAAAATTTGACCATAAAATTGAACAATTGAGCGTTACAAGGTGGCAATTTTCAAAAATTTGATTTTGAGCAACAATTATGATTTTGAGCAAAAATTCGTTTTTTGAGCAAAAATTCAATTTTTGAGTGGGGTTTTGAAAACGAATTTTTGTGGCTAATCAAAATTTAGCTTCCGCAACTCAATCATACTCGATTGTGTGACAACTATTTTGCAGTTGTGCCTCGTGGAAATTGCAGCTTTTCCGAGAAAGTATGTGTTCAAGACAAACATACTCTACCAATTGCCATTTTAACGGAGTTGGGCCAATTGTATTGATGAACATATTATTAAGGGTAGTGCCTATTTCATTAGACAGATTCTTGTTCTAATTCCAATTAGGACAGAAAAATTAGGACGACAATGAAGTAGGACACTTGTCCTAATTGTGATATTAGGACAGCTGTCCTAATTCCTGAAATATGCAATAAAAGTTGCCTGAATTTCAATAAAATCGTGTTTATTGAAGCGATTGAACCTGATGATGCCACTCGTTTCAATAAATACGATTTTATTGAAATTCAAGCAACTTTTATTGCATATTTCAAGAATTAAGACAAGAATATTGTCCTAATGAAATAGGCAATACCCTAAAGGTTTATTGAAATTCAGGTAACTTTTATTGCAGTAAAAAAAGTTACCTGAATTTCAATAAATCTTCAATAAAATCGTGTTTATCGACACGACTGGCTCAACTCCTTCAAAATGGCAATTTGGTAAATTTCACGAAGCAGGGTGACCCTGATACAGGGTTTAATAAATTTTCAACGAAAATTTTATGCTTTAAACAAAGTATATTCAATATTCACAGAAAGAACATTTAAATTGAATAGCCAGATATAGATGAACAATATACGGAATAAAAAATTTGGGATCTTTATCTAACATATAAACGTTTGGAGCTACTTCGGCAGCTCTTATACCCATTAAACGTGGTATCTAAAATCAAAAAATTTTATTTTTCGAAATTTTTTCAAAAATGACCCTATTAGAGGTAATTTTATGCGGAAAACACGTTGGCGATGTTATTTTTGCGTAACAAAACTTTTTCCATTTTTTAAAAAATCGAATTTTGCTCAAAATCGAATTTGTTGGTATAAGAGCCGAAGTAGCTCCAACGTTTTTTACACTATTAAAAAATCTTGCACTTAAAAATGTGAAAATTTTATACAACTTTTCACATGTGTATATCCCGAATTCTTTACTCAATCTCAAAATGGCAGTTGAAATGTCCAACTCAATAATACAAATACATAAATCATCTAACGATTATTGAAACGGATTTGCTGCATCTCTTCAAATGGAATCACATCCGGATATGTTGACTCCCATTCGGCTCGGCACAATGGGCATGCACGGTGGTTGGCACTAGAGATTCCTCGAGACAGAGGCGATCGACGATTCAAACTGCTTATGTTCGTTGTACGAGTCCATTTAGTCACACATGATTTACATCCGATCAGGTTTTGGCAATGTATACAGGCGACCGGCTCAATTGGGTCATCATTGAAGCAGATAATACAGCGCATCTCCTCGGGTTGTGTATTCGACAAAGTGTGATTTTCTTTCGAGCTCGGTGAAGAGGTTCCTGAAGGAGAAAGTTAAACATAATTGAATCAGAAACGTACCTTGGTTAGATGAAAGACTATTGCTGGAGCATGGCTTATCTGGATCATTTGGTTCTTTTCTATCTATCCTTCGTCGTTTAGGGTTGAGCTCTCGAAGTTCTAAAAAAATTATTGAGTATAAAACAATAGAAGAAAGTCCAAATTTTTCCATTTTTTCTACAAAAATTGTAATTTTCGGAGCATTTTCAGCTTAAAAACAAGCGTTTATCAAAAAAATTTCGTCTATGACGCTGGATTTTTTTAATTTGACTAAAGTTTTTCTCAAAATCTTTCCATTTTTCAACAAAAAAGCCCAATTTGACTTTTTTTCAACCAAAAGTTCATTTTCTGAGGATTTCAACAAAATTTTCGTCGAAAATCGAAATTTTTTGAGCGTTTTCCGCTTAAAAATGAGTGCTTTTCCAGCAAAAAATGTTCAGACGCGTTCATACCATGAAGGCGAGTCGGTGTTGGCTGCGACATTTCATTCGCCAAACTAAGTGCTAATTCAAAATCCAATTGCTCTTGACGCCGACGCTGTGCCATTTCTTCATCACGTATATTAATCACAGAAGAGCTATTATTTGCCCGAGTTCGATTTCTTCGAGAAGGACCAGGTGCATTTCTATTACCATAACGAGACGAGAGCCATCCATCTTCTTCATCCGAGTCGTTGCCCACGTCATCTAAATCACTTCGTATTTTTGATAAAAATTTTTTCTCAAAATCCAATGGGGTAAAAACTCGAATTTTCAAAAAGTAAAAAATCAAAGCCTACCAATTTGAAGTAATCTACCATAATTATAGTTTGAAGTTTGAGCATTTGCCTGGTTTCGGCCACGGCTTCCACTAGCACCACGACTAACTCTAGCATTTGATGTACTTGGTACGTTTCTTGAAGTTCGAGTTCTCCGTTGTCTCGGAGCAGATTCTTGTATATATCTATCTTCACTTGTATCACTGTCTCGATCATCACTGTTATATATAGAAAAGGGATCTTCCTCATCGCTTGCAACAGCAAATGAATCGAGCATATATCCATGAGACGTCAGGGCATTTCTTCTGCGCTGATTTTGACTATCTTAAAAATGATTTATTGTTAAAATCTTATATTAGCTTGATGTTTTATTGAAAAGCATAGTACAGAGTGAGTAAAAATAAAACCGGATTTTTGCGATTTTTCGAACAACTTTTTGCTGAAAAAAATTTATAAAACAACCCTCTATGGGATTTTTCTATGCAAAAAGCAAAAGAAAAGTCATGAAGCAAAGAAAAATCGTGAAATCGCTTCCTTGATCCTAATGAAGTCCAAAAAACCGTTATTTTTGCTATTTTTAGCTGTTCCAGGGTCATGGAAGTGATTTCATGATTTTTCAATGCTTACAATCGATTTCACGCATAGAATAACTCCATGTAGGGTTGTTTTGGGATTAAAAAAATGTTCTGCAAAAATTTGCTCGAAAAATCGCAAAAATCCAGGTTTTTTTTAGCCAATCCTGTAAATGGAAATCAAAATCTCCACCTATATAGTTATTTAAAATTCATCTTTCACCAAAAATTGTCATAGATTTCATCTATTAACATCGTTTAAACCATTACTCCTATATTTAAATGGATAACTTTACCTTGTCTATTATTACTCGTAGTAGGGCGTAAGCGAACCTCGCGAGCCGGTCTTGCTCTTGAAATCCGGGGAGAATTTGTTCGAATGCTGAAAAAAACCTATTCATAGATGGGCAATGAGGGGGTGGCACCCCCTGACCGACTCACTCAAAATGGAAAAATTAAGGAGGGACAGTCTCAAATTTGACTTAGATTCTTAAATAAAGGTGCCTTTAAACTCTGTTCAAACCGAGTCGTAGATATTTACGACAATCGTAAAAAGTTACAACTCAGTTTAAACGGGAATTTAAAAAAGAATTTAGTTTAGTGAAGAAATCACCCAGGAGGACCACCTCAAAAAGGGCCCACACCCCCCCCTTGCCCGCCTATGAACCCGTTTGTTCTAAGAATCTTCAATATAACTTACGTTATTGGCATTTGATCCTCCCATGCAGGATCCGAAGTAGTAAAAATATCATCCTCACTCAATCTTTCTTCGGAATCAACAGTATCGTGATCGGGGATCTCATCATCCACAATAAAATCATCATCTTCGTCCAAAACAATAGTCCCATTGTGGGGATTTCGAGGCTGCTCTGTCAAGTCTATTGTAACATTCTCATCAACATTAGGCACAAATTCACTTTCATCCGAACTTTCGAATAAATCTCGTGAAATGTTCATAAGCTTTTGCACAAATGCAGCTATTCCTCCAAGCATTCAGGGTGCAAAGTTTGTTTAATTACCCTAAAAATGCTAAATGAAAGTGAATTTACAGAGTGAGCCAAAAAATAACCGTACTTTTGCGTTTTTTGGTGAAAATTTTTTTTCAAAAATCACCTATAAGGAGTATTTACATGCGAGAAATCGATTGCGCGTATGAAAATACCCCTTGTAGGTGATTGTTGAAAAATTTTCACCAAAAAATACAAAATTACGGTTTTTTTGGCCCAGCTTGTATTAATTTTAAAATTTAATTCGTCATGAAAAAGAATAAGGAAATGGGCAAAAAATGTACAAGAGGGTGGGGGGCAAAAGTCCTGGCGAAAGGGGCGGTATATCCTGGCCTAAGAGGCACAAAGTCCTGGCCAAGGGGGCGAAAAGTCCTGGCTAAGGGGGCAAAAGTCCTAGCGAAAGGGGCGTTATATCCTGGCCTATAACAATCAATATTCCTTGGCCAGGACTTTTGCCCCCTTGGCCAGGACTTTTTGCCCCTTATGCCAGAATATACCGCCCCTTTCGCCCCCCCCCCCTTGTATAGACACAAAATTTCAACAAATTTTATAATCAAGTCGGGTATGAGGAACATTTTTAGTCCGGTTTCGGCAAAAGGGGGGATAAGTTGATAGTGTTCCTTGTGATTAAAAAATAGACAAAAATACAAAATTCAGAGCTATGAAGTGCAAAAAAATTTTCACTTGATGCAAAAAGAATTGGAACAAGATGAGAGTCGAACCCGGCAATGTAAAATGAATAGTCAGCAGCGCAACCAACTGCACCATCGACATTTCTGATTGGGAGATATTAAATTTTAGCCATTAAAGCAACTTATTTTCGTCAAATGAGAATTTTAGAAAATAATTCCTTTTTTTGTTGGAAAAATATCATCCTTGTTATTGAATTTTAAAAATTCGCAGATGAAAAAAGGGTTAAATTCAACATTTTCCCCCTTCATTACGAGTTGGGGAGTGCAATAGTATAGTTCGGTTTTCTAAAAATTAAAAAAACCGAAAAAACTGATTTTCATGTTTTGTCAATGCGCACAATCGATTCCCCGCATAAAGTTCCCCCTAAAGAGGTCATTTCCAAAGAAAAAAAAGCTAAAAAAATTTTTTGAAAAAAATTACGTTAAATGGGGCTCGCTAATCCTTAGTAGTTTTAATTTTGGGGGTCTTATGAAAATTTACGAAAACTCATTCGAATGGAAATCACAAATTTGAAATGAACGTGTTACTATGAAAGTTGTCGTTTCAATGTTAAATTGATTTATAAGTGAGTTTCAGAGGCCTATGAAGACCCTTTAGAGTGTTGGGCAGCAGCACAAAGTGGGTTTGACAGGCGGGACTCGCGAACGCAGCTATCGGAGACACACATGCATGGGAGGGGGTACAGCAGTACCGTAGGAGCTCCGAAGTTTTTGGGGGGGAGCACCCAGCCGAAAAAAGGTTCCCCCTTAAGTTTTTTCCGAAAAATTCCAAAATTTTTTAAAACATAAGGGAGACATATACAAACGATTACCAGTAGAATCGCGATTCTACTGGTGCCACACCTTTTAAAAGATCCATCAAAACTATTAGATGCTCTACTACTCTATGATAACTCATAAATGGATGGCAACATCGGCGCAATGGTCTTCTCTCCATCTTCTACATTGCGTATGACTTACTTAAGATTCATCAAATATTATTTGATGCTCTTCTATCCTATTTTATTGCTCCTGCTCATGAACTTTGACAATCGATAGGACGGATCGATTAGATATTTATTGGAAAGAACAACTGATGATTTGAACTGGCAAAGGACAACGTGAATCTAACCAAAGCTGAGAAGAGTACATATGTAATAGTTGCTGTGGGACCAGCAAAGTCGTTGGTGGTGAAGATGTGTGTTGAAAGCCAAGTTCCTTTCAAGAACTATCATGTTAATTTTAAGGGTGGGGGTTGCTTTAGCCAATTTTTAGGGGTGGGGGTTGCTTTAACCGCCATTCGGTCACAAGGGTTTAACATCTGTTCCATTTTTTCACGATTTTCAAATGCCGTGAGGCGTAATCGGTGGGGATCTTCCTTTCGGCAGTTAGAAAAAAACTTCAAGAACCAGTCCTAACGGATTGGCCAAAATCATGGGAGGGATGGGGGACCAAAGGGTAAATTTTATTTTCATCTTTTGAGGATACATGTAAATTTTAGTTCCTTTTTCGTATGTATACCATATAACATGAATAGAAACCATGAATATTTAAACAGAAAAGTTCTAGAACTTTTCTCTAGTCCCGAATTCCAAGAAAAAGGCGGTTATGACGTATTTGTTTTAAATATAATTTTCAACTGTCTATAGCTGAAAGTGACGCCGACTCCATTAGATTTAGATTAAAATGAAAACCCTAGAATATAAACTTTGATACAGAGTGTCCCAAAAATGTCGTGAATATGAGTTGTTTGTCGGACTTGTTTTTACACATCCCTCCTCTAAATTGGATGGGGGGGGGAGGTATCTAGCAACATGCCCCTCCGGAAAATCCATCTGGTAGCGCGAGTCGAAAATTTCTTTTCTATGCACAAATATTTTCAAAAAATACGATTTTTTCTATGACAATTTTAGCCATTTTTATTGGTTTTGCATAAGTTGAGGTTTTCCCACATTGCGTCAAAATACTTTTCTATACACCCTGTAACAAAAACACCTGTAGCACAAAATTATATAGATGAAAAGAAGTCTAGAAAATAGTCATTTGATTATTTCAACGATTTGAAATGGTGAATATGAAGAATTTAACCATGGATGATTTTTACAATCCATCAGCTATGCTTATATCAAAAATTGTCACGGATTCCGCTTTTATTATATACTTTTCTTTTCTTCCATTTACTCTTTTTGCATTATATAAAAATTCGAAAAACATGGAAAGCTATCGATGGTATTTGTTAAATGATATTTGGTGGAATACTTTATATTATTTCCTAAGTGGTCTCATCACACCAGCGTTTCTTGGAACTTATCCGATTGGCTATGTAGGCAGCTACTTCCGATATTGTTGTAATATTCATACTTGGTATACAGCATTAGAAGTCTGGTTTTATTGTTTGCTTAATATGGCGCTCGGTGTTACAAGTTCAATGGGTTATCGATTCATGCATCTCTTCAATTTGCCCCAGAATTTTCCAATTCTGGATAATTTTGAGAAGCCGTATGTTATTTTCAGTGGTATAGGAATATTTCAATTGGGTGCTATCATTTTCATTTATATGACATTTGAAATAAGAAGAGCGGAAATTTTAAGCAAAGAAAATTTTGAACACTTACTCAAAGAAGCCCCATTTCTCAGTGAACTTTTCCCTGAAAATAGAGCTATTGGTAAGAAAGTTTTTGCAGGATCATGAAAATAGGAGGGAGAGTCTGTCATAGTCCCAGCTCGGATCCAAACGGTCCCAGCCCGGATGACCCGATAATAGGCCCATAAGATCCGGCTTGGAATATCTTAGGCTCGACCCGACGAATAGATCATCCGACTCCAACTGGACTAGGGCAGATACGCAAAATGCAAATCCATCAGCTCGGATGCCCATCGTATTCAACATGCGCTCTTACCCACTAATGAAAAAAATTTCATCGAAAAAAATGAGCGAAAAATGCCAATTTTCGATATATTTTTTGGGCAACAACAACTTTTTTTATTGGGCTGTATCATAAGTTGTTGCCGCTCAAAAAACATATCAAAAATCGGCATTTTTCGCTCATTTTCGATGAAATTTTTTTCAGTAGTGGGTAAGAGTGCATACTGAATACGATCCAATCGATTTTTTTGAGCGAAACTCATGTTTTCGTGTCAATATCCAGACCTTTTTAAAAAATCAGGGTTTTTTATACCCCTAAAATGGCTCAACAATTTATATTCCTGAATTAGGGTTAGAGAAATTTTTTCATGATTCGAAAATGCGTGCAATCGATTCCCCGACTAGAAAAACCCGAATATTGTCGAGCATTTCGTCGAAAATCGACTTCTATAACCAAATATCGAAATTTTCAAATTCATTTGCAACATTGAAAAACACAAATTTTTTGAAAAATTCTGTATATTGACACGAAAACATGACTTATTCTCAAAAAGACCGATTGGATCGTATTCAGCATACCCTCTTACTCACTACTGAAAAAAAATTTCATTGAAAACGGATGAAAAATGATGAAATTAGAGCATTTTTTTGAGCCGCAAATACTTATTGGACAACCCAATAATTTTAGCTTTTATTAATGAAGACTTTAACATATACCTGCTTTCATTCTTAATCATAGTTTTAACTTATATAGCAGCAGGCATTTTCTTGACAATCATTCCATACGTCTATTTAAAACTGAATCAACAAAAACGAAGTCAACAAACATATCAGTTACAAATTAAGTTATACAAATCTGTTATGCTGCAAGGATGGGCTGTAGTTATTTTGTGTACAATTCCAATTTGTTTAACAATGTTTATTTATTTAAAAAGGCTGCCAGGTTCGGCTATATGGACACCTATATTATACTTGATACTTAGTTTACATGGGCCGTCAGATTTGTTTATTATAGGGTGAGTTTTTTTCACTTGAATTCACTTTTGATAAATATAGGTATTGTATACCAGCAAATAGGAAAGTTTTGGCCGAATTATTTCATAAAATAATCAATGGAATCAAGAAGCCTTGGATCAAGAAGGGTAGTGTAGTTGAAATAAAAACCAATATATGGTATATAATGCTTAAAATAAGGGGCCGAGTGCCTCCAGCGCTCTCGGAATCTCGAGAGGGGCCGACCGCCTGGGCTCACCCTCCGCGAGATTTCGAGCGACGATAAGACGAACTCTCTAGTAATAATAAAAATTCTGCCTTAGAAATCGTTCACATATCACGTGATCAGGTCGAGGGGGTAGCTGAAATGATCACGGGGGGGGGGGAGGGGTCAGGCTATTGATCATATGATCAGGCACGTAGCGAGGGGCAATTCCCCCCCCCCCCACGAAATCGAAAAGATGACAATTTTTCCAAATGATCCCCCTTATGTTTTTGGCCAAAATTTTTGAATAATTAAAAGAAATCATAATGGTCCCCTATATAATTTTTCACAAAAATTTTCCATTTTTACATCAAAATCAATTCTTTTTCATGATCAAGTGCCATACCCAAAACATCGTTTGAAGTAATATCGGCTGGTGTCAGAACGACTTCCTCTTAAATATATAATTTTGGCATATTTTTTTCTCACACAATTATTTTTTTCTCTGTATATTAGGCCTCACCAGGGGAAGGCTTAGGCGTCGAATTTTCGAAGCTTGGGTGTTGGGTGATTTTTCAGGCTTGGGCTTTAGAGTGCGTTAGGAATGAAACTAACTAATAGCTCGAACCACCCGGACGAGCTGTACTAATTGTTTTCATCCGGACGAAAAAAATCCTCATCCGGAAGAAATTAATCCGGACGAGTAATTAGTACAGATTTGGACGAGCCGATTATCACAATAATTTGCCTGATTTTCAATTTCAGGAGACAACTGCCCTCTAAAATCACATGAAATTGAAAAATCAGGCAAATTGTTGTGATAATTGGCTTGTCCGGATCTGTACTAATTGCTCGTCCGGACGAAAACAATTAGTATAGTTTGGCAGAATTAGTACAGGTTAGCACAATGAATTATTACAGCTCATTCGGACGGTTCGAGCCATAGATCAGCAAGGGGGGCCTCCCCCTGACTCACGGTTTTTTTTGGATTATTTGATGATGAGTGATTATTTTTTTAATTTTTATGATTATCGGATTTATTACTTTGTAGTCAGTTTTTTGGCATTATAACTTTCGCCAAGTTTCATGTTCGCCACAACACTTTTGCCACGTTGCCAAAAAATTATAACTTTCGTCACGTTCGTGTCAATATACATACTTATGCAAATCAATTAGTCTGAAATCAATATATTTATTGACAAGAAAGTTACGTGGCGGAAGTTATTGTGGAAAAGTTACATGGCGAAAGTTAGCGTGGCGAGATTCGTGGCGAAAGTTATAGTGCCAGTTTTTTCGACATTTTTTTCTAATTATGCAAATACTTCCTCAACCAGAAAGAGTTATGTCATGATTTTGGTATCATTCGATTGCTACGAAATCCAGCTTTCTAACCACACTAAAACTATCTGGATTGGCTTTGTATTTCCAGAGAAATCAGCTCAAAAACATAAAAAACGTTTCGAGACATCAAACGACCGTCCGGAGTCCTACCGTAACACAAAGATAGTCTAAAAAAATTACCGATTGATAAAATCAAAAAAATTTTATGTACAATTTTGTTATACAATTTATGAGCATAAATGGATCAATTGCATGGCACATTTGTGTTGAATTGCTAGTAAATATTTGTCACGCTGCGCTTTCTTATACCACAGACTTCCGTCGAAATTAGCTGGTTGAACACCAAGCTTTTCGCATACCAACGATTGAACTCTGGCGGCGAATTGCTCGGCTGTTTCATCCGGC
>JAQGBS010003947.1:0-10876 GCA_034698545.1 Acrobeloides obliquus
TTTGCTGTTTTTTTGCTTTTTTTCGGAGATCATTGCTTTTTTTTGCTTTTTTTCAAGGGGTCTGATGCTTTTTTTCGAAAATTTCAGGTGGCAACCCTGAGGGAAAAACTTGTACGGAAGGTTCAAATCAAAAAAATTAATGCATATAATAGATTCTCCATACCCAAAAACCTACCCCTGGCAGAACATTTTTGGAAACTAACCCCTGAAAATTTTAAAAATGAAAAAATCGCTCGAATAACCTACTTGCACTTTTTTTACTCTCACAAATAAAACTTATTGTTTAAATTTTAATTAGTTTCTTTTAGATAGTTTAAAAAACTACCTAAAATAAATTCATTTTCATCAACGCTATGTATGGATGCTAGTTGTCCTCCTTCACCTACGCAATAACTTGAAGCATCCGCAAACGTTTTATTCTCTTCAACTCTCTGAAATCATAAAAATCATTGGATGATATATAGGGTGTTAATTACAGTATAACATTTGTTATTATCTTGATTGAGTATCCAACCATTATCACAATATTTGTATAGGGAAGTTGTAGTAGTTGATAGAGTTGGACTTGGTTGCGTTGCTAAAAAACGTGTCTACCGCACAAAAAGTGAACCTACTCGCACTTCTTTTACTCTCACAAATAAAACTTGTTGGTATGACCAATTGATCGCTGGCCGCCATGCAATCAGCTACACCCCACATACCATATTCTGAGGAATTACATGTGTATGAATTTCGTGGACAAATAACGGTACAAAAAAAGGTACACAACAGCCATACTGTTGTGTACCCGTACAGCTACCAATCAAATTAAAATAATCTACACTCGTGTTGTCAATCCAATAAGGACATGAAATTGTATCGCTCGAGTTGTCACAATAATTACCGTTAGAGCAAGATCCGTTGGCCATCCATGTCATCCCAATCCACGAAGCAACGTTTGTATAACTTGAAGCAATGTCTAAAATGCGCCTATTGAAAAGGAGTGAGCGTTACAACGATACATTTTAGAGTAATTTTTGACGCTGAACATGATATCATATAAATTGTTTCGAATACCGGGTGGTACCCATCTCAACATGCGAGTTACTAAGACATGGGGCCGCCTCCCTCCAATTTCTCCGTATATACCGGGTGGGTAACCATCTCAACATGCGAGTTACTAAGACTTTGTTATTTTTCTTATAACCTTCATAACTCCGTCTAGGGAACAATCTGAGAGCTGGTTGACCACTTATTTGAAAGCTGAAATTCTGAGCCACAATTTTTCAGTGATCAACCAGCTCTCAGATATTTTTCTAAGCAGATTATGAGAATTACAAAAAAAGTAACAAAATCTTAGTAACTCTTATTTTGAGTTGGGTATATACCTACTTAGAAGCACTTTTTTTGAAACAATTTTTGACATCATGTTCAGCATCAAAAACTGCCCTAGAATATACCGTTGTAACGCTGGCTCCTTTTCGTGCTAATATAACGGGGCTCTAGGAACTTCCACAACAGAACTTTTATAACGGAACTTCCACAACAAAAACGCTTTTTTGTTGTGGAAGTTCCGTGATGGAAATTCCGTTGTGGAAGTTCCTAGAGCCTATAACGGTATAGTAAACTAGCCTAGAATGAAGTTATTTTCATCCGCGCTATGTATGGAGACTAAATTTCCTCCTGCTTGTTCACATGTGTTTTCAGCATCATTAAATGTTTTTGTACCATCATATAGCTAAAAAAGCTCTTTATTGTCAATAAGTTTACGCCGTTTCTAACCTTATAACACTTATCATTATAAGCGGACCATCTACCACACGGGCATCCAGGATCTGATGCTTTTGTCGATAAACCAGTCGGAGTTGTTTCAGTAGGATAATTATTAGGTCCTTTGCTATTATTGTCTAAATTTGAGCAAGGTGATTAACAAAAAATAGGATGAAAATTGAAGATTTTAGGTTAATACACTAATTTCGTTTTTGGTTGTAGAATTTTGACTTTAGATAAGCAATAAAAAACCGCCTAAAAATTGTAAAAATGAACTAAAAAATTTATTTTTCATATTATTTTTTTCGTTAACCACTTTTTGGGCAATTTTATGCAAAAAATTAAAAAAATCACTCGCTTTTTTTGTAAAATTGCTTCTTTGGACTTTAAATGAATTTTGTTAACCAAAAAGTGTTGAATCCCATAAAGTCTGTTTCAACCCACAATTTAATCACTAATATCCCGACCCCGGTAAGATGGCAGGCAACATTAAGTTTTGCAGGTCGAGGGTTCGAATCCTTTTAAATAAGTTGGGCCCACATGTTCGATCCCCGGACATCTAAAACTTTTGAAGTTCAAAAAATTCTTTTACATACAATGAAGCAAAAAATGTTTTCATCATTTTTTGTAAAAGAATTTTTTGAAAATTAAAATTTTTGCCCTAGTGGGATCGAACCTGACGTTCTCAACGTTGCTTAACTTGCCAGATCGGACGGGATCGCTCACTACTAGGGTCGGGATATTAGTGTTAAATTATGAGTTGAAACAGACTTTAAATTGCAAAAAATGGGCTAAAATCGACAAAAAGTAGATTTTAGACATTCGTCAATCACATCTTATTAAACTGCTAATGGGAAAAAATGGGAAAAATCATTCCATTTTATCTTTTAATATTAAACGACAAATGTTTGTCTGTTTGTTTGAAAAATTAAAAAATCAATTTTTTTCATTTTAGCCTTTTATGCTTTAATATGTGGTCATAAATGAAACGACTTTAATTTGCCTTCATGGCGCAGTTGGTAAAGCTTTAGTTTTGCATTCGGAAAGAGGCAGGTTCGATCCCCACCCCGCCTAAATATTTTTGCATTTCAATAAATGTTCTTTTTTTAACAAAATCGATTTATTTGAAAAAAATTCGAAAAAATTGAAAGTGATCGAAAAAGATTGAAAAAAATTGAAAAAAAAAATTGAAAGGAAAAATCATTCCATTTTATATAGTTATAATTTGAACTGATGATATAGGCCAGAACCAATACAAAAAACTGCTTACATCACTGGTTACAATACGCCATAAAATCCAACTTACTAGGCTTTTTTGTAACTAACACAATCGTGGCAATAATTGCTGCGACTACGATGGCACATGCTACGCAAATAGCAATAATATAATATCTTTTATTGTTCTCAAATGGAGGTAAACATCCACATAATTTATTTGAAGTCGTTCTTGGTTCTATTTCGATTCTATTAGGTGGCTCAGGGTCTAGGTTCGTCCAAGCGTCATTGGATTGGAAAACTGGGGTCATACGAGAAGTTGGTTTGAGAGAAGGAGACGATTGAGAGGGAGGTACTGGAGAAGACGGCACATCGTATCTATGTGGAGGTAAAGGTGGTCTAGGTGCGGACCAACCTGAGCTGAAATTTGAATCACAACTTCTATCATTTTCGCTGACGGATTTATTTGTTTGAGAGAATATAGAATCCTATAAAATCAAAATTATCGAATAGTATCTTAAATTAAAAGCAGTGATTTAAAGGGACACTATTAACGGCTTATGTTATGCTCTATTATTTTTAAAAATTCACCAAAAATCGAGTTTTAATCGGATTTCTACGATCGACCATACATTAGAAAGCTAGAAGTCTGTGGAAAATGTAAAAAAAAGAATTATTGGAGCAAATTTCCCTGGTTCCCGAGACTTAACGTTGACTAAACTCGGCAAAAAAATTTTTATTTTCTTTCGAAGATGATGCATTTAGGGGTAATTGTATGCGAATCATTGATTGGGCGCACTCCCGCAACCTGAAAATAGCATCGAGATTAATCAGTTTTCTTTGAACGACCACTTTTTAGAAAGCTGAGAGTCAGAGGAAAAATCTTTCAAATTCAATGAAATATTCGTTAAAATAGGCCTTTATTTGAAAAATTGAAGAAAATGGGTTCTTATTCTCAAACAGCCGCAACTCGATGAGTTTGAAAGATTTTTCAATAATTCTTTTTTTTAATAAATTTTCTGCAGACTTCTAGCTTTCGAATGTGTGGTCGATCGTAGAAATCCAATTAAAACTCAATTTGTGGTGAATTTTTTAAAATAATAGAACATAACATAAGCCGTTGATAGTGTTCCTTTAAGTGGCTCTGGCCTATAACCAGAGGTCGCAAAATGTTAACCTATGTTAACATTTTCAATATCGAAAAAACGGCACTAGGAACAGGGTTACGGTCCTTCGGTTACGAACATTCAGGTTACGGTTCCAGGTTACGGTCGTCTGGTTACGGTTCCCAGGTTACGGTTCCCTAGTTACGGTCGCCAGGTTACGGTTCCCTGCTTACGGCTCCCCGGTTACGGCCCTCTGGTTACGGTTCTCTGTTATGGTCCCCTAGTTACGGTTCTTTGGTTATGGTTGCCAGGTTACGGCGTGTTACATTCAAGAGAAAAGTAACCAGAAAAACGTAACCTGGAGATCGTAACAGAGAACCGTAACCCGGGAACCGTAACCAGAAAACCATAACCAGGGAACCGTAACCAGACGACCGTAACCGAAGGACCGTAACTCTGCTCCTAGTGCCGCAAAAACTTCTTTTTTTATTATTTTTAAAATTTTTTGTGCGGAACAAATATTGAGTGCAGTGGTGTAACTAGTAAAGCGTTAGATTTTTTTATATTGGAAGGTTCGAGTCATGTATCGTCGATTATTTTTTACATCTTGTTTTTTACATCAAAATTTATTAATCTTTTAAAACTTATCATTGTTGAGATTTATTATAGTCCTTGATGCTCAATTTTTTACAATTCTTTAAATTAAATTTCCTTTACATGAAAATTGTATGCTTAATAATTGTGAAAATTGTTCATTTATTTGTTGTAGCCATTGTGTATTTGATTTGATCATTTATTTGTTCAACTCCATCTTTGTCTTAGTTAAATACTTTGTTTTGGTGTGTTTTTAAATAAATTTAGATTTAGAATAAATTAATTATTGCATAAGATTTGTATAAAAATTATAAAAGAATATAAAACAAGATGCAAAAAGTAATCGACGCCACTGGGCCTCGAACTTTCCAATACAAAAAAGAATGACAAACGCTTTACCAGCTACATAACTGAGAGAATTCGTTAAAGAATTATGCAAAAGGCTTATATACAAAAGCTTTGAAAAATTAAATTTTGAATGTTGATTAGATCAAATTCCTAGTGCCAAAAAATAGAATGAAAATTGAAGATTTTAGGTCAATGCACAAATTTCGTTTTGATTCCAAGAACTTGATTTTAGGTATGCAATAAAAAACCCTTTTTTTAAACTTTGAAATGCTCTAAAAATATGAAAATTGAGTTTTTGCACCGAAATTTTACGTTTTTTGCACTGAAGAATTTTTGTAGAATTTTTTCGGGCATAAGAATTAAAAAATAAGTAAGTTTTAATGTGCAATGCGATCTGGACGAGTTATCTGCCAGAGCCATTTACATCACTGATTAAAAGTTAATTTTACATTTGGGTCAATCTTTACAAGTGATTTCTCGATATTCCCAAATACGCCCGTCATTTTGGATTGACCATAGAAATGCGTTGCGTCTCTAAAATTTTTTATTTTTTTACAAGGGAACCACAAGTTCTGCCACAAAAATTTTTTACCAAAACCAAGCGTAAACGATAGAGGGCAACTCAAAACGGTAAAATATGTCAAAATTATGGTCCCATAGGCCGTTTTCATCAGAAAAAAATAATTTTTAAAAATTTAAAAAATTAAAAATAATGCAAAAACAAAAATGCGCAGACGGGATTTGAACCCAAGTCGTTAAGATGCAAAGATCAAAACACATCCACTGCACCATTGATACCTGTTTAAAATTACACACAAACTTTTGATACATAATAAGTAGTTTTTTGTGTAAAAAATGTTTTTAAAACCCATTTTCAGCGCCAATGGGAAAAAAGTCGCATAAAAATACCAATATGCAAAATTTTTTATCAGGTGGACTCGAACCTGCGACCTTGGGTCAATCTAGATGAAATCTTGATATTTCTGATTTAGACCTCCGGGATTGAACCTTCGCCCTTAGGAGTGCAAAGCGAGAGCTTTACCACTTGGCCATCTCGTCCGGACTTTTTTCCCATTGACGCCAGAAATGGACTTTAAAAACATTTTTTACACAAAAAACTACTTTTATGTATCAAAAGTTTGTTTTAATTTTAAACAAGTAGCAATGGTGCAGTGGATGTGTTTTAATCTTTGCATCATAACGACTTGGGTTCAAATCCCGTCTGCGCATTTTTGTTTTTGCATTATTTTTAATTTTAAATTTTTAAAAATTATTTTTTTCTGATGAAAACGGCCTATGGGACCATAATTTTGACATATTATACCGTTTTGAGTTGCCCTCTATCGTTTAAGCTTGGTTTCGGTGAAAAATTTTTGTGGCAGAACTTGTGGTTCCCTTGTTAGTTAGATTAAACTTTTGACATACACGTCATTAATAACAATATATTCATGTCCCACTTTTATTTCAAAAGAACCATAACGATACACGATCGATTGCTCTATGGCAGTTACAATCGAGAATTTACAGTCTTGTAGCGCATCCGCCAGAATCAACCAATTCGATCGCTTTGCGGTGTCGTATTCCCAACAGCTTCTTATAATCTTATAAATTTCTTCCGAACAATTTTTCGTTTTTGGGAGTCGTTCTTTTCCTATATATTCCAAAACCTGAAAAAATCAATCATGTACAGTTTTGAGAATCTAATACCTCTTCGCGGTTCATTCCAGCATATGGGTCTTTACCATAGCTGAACAATTCCCATAAAGTGACACCAAACGCCCAAACATCAGAGGCATTCGAGTACCTTCGGGAGAGAAGAACTTCCGGTGGACACCATGCAAATAGAAATGGTGTATTCGAGCTTTGATGGTATTTCATTTGTTGCGGGTTAACAAACCGCAAAAGACCAAAGTCGCCGATTTTTACGACCTAAATAGGTATAGAATAAGAACGTGAAAAGGGCTGAGGCCCAACCGAAGGATATAAGCCCGTAGCCAAGGGAGGTACAGCCGCACCCCCACCTTTCCGGACGAAAAAAATGCAAAAATCACCATGAATTTAAGATTTTTTAGAAAAAAAAATCAATTTTTCAACATTAAAACTGAAAATTTTTGAAAACCGCACCCCCCCCCCCACCATTGGTCAGGCTTCGACTTCATAAAGAAGCCCAATTGCACTATCTGTACAGCCCTGAGAATAGAAAATTAATCATAAAAAAAACAACAACAATTGCCTCTTCATTCTGAGTCAATAAAACATTCCTCGCAGCTAAATCTCTATGAATACATCCATTTTTTTCTAAATATCGCATCCCTTTGACTATCTGTTCGGAATAATCCAAAAGTTTTGTGACAAGGACATTAGGTTTTTCTTGATCCCTCAATCGTTCCAATAAAGAACCGCCTTCACAATACTCGAGTACCTATAACCGTATAGGATTTAGACCCCTTGTCGTAAAACTTTAAAACTTACAATACAAACCCGTCTTTTGTGATCGAATGAAAAACCATATAGGTGCACAATATTTTCATGTCTTAAATTTTCCATGTTCATAATTTCTTTAGTAAAATGGTTTTAATTGCGCATTCTATTCGATTGCCATCGGGTTTACGCCAATGTGCACAATAAACTACGCCAAAATATCCATGTCCAAGATGCTTGCCAAACGTTATCTATAAATTTTTTTGAGATGTCAAAAAAGGGGTCTCAAAATTTTTGTGAGGTTTTTCTTACACATGGAAGACCATTTCTTCGAATTTGAGTATAAATGAACTATTAAACACTGTCTGACACGGAAAAAATAATTAAAAACATTTTGAGACCCCTTTTTGACACCCAGGAGATTACCTTTCTCCGAGATTTCCGGTTACTACTCTAATATTCTAAATCTTTTAAGAACTCACATCTGATTCTTTTACTAAATAGGTAGACTTGTCCATATATGAATCTGAAGTTTTTTATTAAATATTTTTAAAGCCTCTTATTTTTTTATTTTCATCAGCCGACCAGTAGCCTAATTATTAAGTGATTGAAGCAATAAATCTTTTGTGCTCTTATCAAAAAATTTCCGAACAAAGAGTGCCTTAAAATTTTTATTTACGTTTTACGACATAATAATCAATTGGAAAAGTCCTTTATTCAACAAAAAAATATTCCGAAAAACCAGCGTGTGTTGAATAAGAGCTATTTTAGTTGCATCGTGTTCAGTGCATATTGTTACCCTAGAAACTGCCCGACTTACAGTTCGTTTTGGGAGTGTTAAATCGGATTCACACATGTGTATGTAGTTCTTCTTTAGAGATGAACAAAACATTTTTAGCTGCTAAATCTCGATGAAAACAATTTTTTGATTCCAAGAAACACATTCCTTCGGTGGCTTGTTTCGAGTAATCAAGTAATTTCGTAATAGGTAAAGAAGTTTATTTTCTGCACGAATTCTATTAATTAAAGGCTCATTTTCACATAATTCAATAACCTAAATTATCGATTCCGTGAAATGGAATACGATTGTCGAGCAATCAGAAGCAATGATGTAAGGCACATTTATATTTTTGTCGTTGCGACGTTTTTGTGCGACAATGTCGCAGTGGCAATTTTTTGCAGGGATGCCATTTTTGCTTTTTTTAAATATTTTGTTTTATTTTAGGCCATTTTGCTGTATTTTTGAGGTGAAAATAAAGCAATTTTGTTCCAATTTTTGGTCAAGAAAATGTTTTTGCTTTATTTTCCAAGACTTTTTTTATCGCGCCGAAAATTCATAATTTCACATTAAAAATTAAAATATTATCCGACGACCATCTCGCTTTAAAAATCAGGAAAACCATGTCGCATCAGATTGACCCCTTGTAAATGTATGGTGTTTCTTCACTGAGGTCAAGAACGTTTTCCATGGAGGCAATTATTCCCTAGGGACAATTGTTCTAGGGGAATTGTTGACTCGCCGTAACAACTGCTTGCATGAGCCTGATTTCCAATAAATACGTTTATTGACGCCGTTGACAAATGATTAGAAAACTATAACTTGCAATTCACTTACTGAAATATACTTCAGCATTTAATGACATTATCGTAAGACGTATATTGTAAGCAAATTGTCGTAAGGAAATTCTGTAAGGACATTTCCGTAAGCGAAAGGTAGTGCCAAAAAATAGGATGAAAATTGAAGATTTTAGATCAATGCACAAATTTCGTTTGATTCTAGGAATTTGATTTTAAGTATGCAATAAAAAACCCTTCTAAAATTGTAAAAATGGCATAAAAAAATATTTTACATCCTATTGTTTTCGTTAACCACATTTTCTTGCCAATTTTTATTCGAAGAATTCAAAAAATCACTTTTTTTGTAAAATGTTTTTTTTGGATTTTAAATAAGAATTTTTTACCAAAAAGTACCGAAACCTAATAAATGCCAAAAAATGAGCTAAAATTGACAAAAAATCAGGGTATCCAGATGAAATTTTCTAAAATTGCATTGCCCCTTCAAAAAAACGCAAATACACAGCAAATACTTGAAAAATAGAGTAAAAACATTTTCTTGACCAAAAATCGGAGCAAAATTGCTTTATTTTCACCTTAAAAGTACAGCAAAATGACCCAAAATAAAGCAAAATGCTTTAAAAAAAGCAAAAATGGCATCCCTGCAAAAAATTGCCAATGCGACATTGTCGCGCGATAACGTCGTAGCGACAAAAGTTTAAATGGTCCCTTCCATTTGAAAGATATTTTAAAATGAACTTTCGACTCAGATTTCAGGTCCCTCGACAGTGTTTAATAGAAGTAACAAACAAAAATAAATTTTTACGTCACTGAATAAAATGAAAATCATATCTTTTCAAGCTCTGTAATGGAAGTTCAAAAGGGCAGCGCCGAGCTTGGGGAACTCAGCCACATGTTCTGCTGGCGCTTTCATTCGTTTACGGCATTAACCTACTTCGAGAAGCTTGATCGACAGGAGCTACCCACAAAAACGGTAGGAAGTGAAAAAATTTCGAAAAAAACTAATTTGCAAAAAAATGATCTTCCGGACCGGGATTCGAACGTGCGCCTTTAGGGGTCGTGCTAAGGATTTAGCTCTACACTATAGAGCACGGCTCCTAAAGGCGCTGGTTCGAATTCCGGTCCGAAAGGTCTTTTTTTTGCAAATTAGCTTTTTTCGAAATTTTTTCACTTCCTACCGTTTTTGAGGTCGCTGATTCCGAATCCGATGGAATTTTTAAAAAATTCACTTCAGAACTACCTCATTTTGACATTCAGATGCATAAAAGTTGGTATATAAAATTCAAGAAATAGGCTTGAACAAATACAAAGATGCCAAAATATTCTACAATTCATCAACTATTTCTTTAAAAAAACCGCATCAAAAAATCTTTTATGGTTGTCGAGCAATCATCGAAAGTATAGTGTTTAGAACCTACTGTGTCGCACTGTAGACTGGTTCTTTAACACAAAAATGTAACATGCTTGGATATTATAACTTGTAATTACCAAAATTTAATGACATAATTCTTAATCACAATTTTTAAGCAATTTCGAAATACGATATTAAAGATATCTAGATTGAGATTACAACTTACAATAGCAAACATGTCATATGTTTGGATATCGTGACTTGTAATTACAGGAATTCAATATCCTATGGTTTTTTGTGATATTTTTATTTTAAATTTTTTTTATTTTTAAACTGTAGAAATAAATGAATTTATCTGGTGAATAAAATCAGACTCTTTTACCATTCCCCAAAAATGTGTTTTCCGACTCAAAGGTAAAACAATTGAGTGTTTAGGCAGTCATGAAATGTCAAAATCGATTGTTATCAATAAAAAAGAGGGTAATGCTAAAGCGGTTTAGGAATGTTCATTGATGTT
>JAQGBS010003948.1:0-10872 GCA_034698545.1 Acrobeloides obliquus
TTTTGGCAACGAGCATTTGGCAACGCAAGACGAGCTTTTGGCAACGCCAAAAGTTTAAAAAAAGTAGCGTTGCCAAAAGCTCTAGTACTTTGTAAGCGAGATCGAATGATGGTCGACCTAGTCCAGTCTGTTTTTTCACTCTATCGTTTATTGTACAAATTCTTATGATTTTTGGCTTTATTTATAAAAGTTTATTTTACATAAAAGAAAAGCATATAAATTATTTTAAATATAAGTTTGAAAAAATTTAGCGACCTAGTCCAAGTGCTTGGTTTAAAGAAAATACTTGTCTACCATCTTCCCATAAACATTTTGCATTACCATCGAAATCATCTTCTTCCCATAGACATTCGGCTTTGATATAAGAAAATAAAAACATAGAAAATATTAATAAAAGTAATGCAGTCGAATTGTTCATAATTAAAATATATTAGAAACTGGTCAATTTAAGGTTTTATATTGTTGCGAAAGCTTTGTTTTTATAATTTTAATAATTTGTTATTGTTTCCATTCTCAATCGGGAAGTCAATCAAGTTTTTTTCAACTAAATTTATTATTTTGGAGTGATATAAAACTGGATTTTTGCGTTTCTAAAGTTTTCTAATCTTCAACAAATAGTGAACTTTGGGAGTGATATAGAACTGAAAAAATTACAACAAAGAGCTTGTACACAAATTCAAAATTTCAAACGCGATTATCTCGAAAACTACAACGATTCAGAACATGCCGTAAAAACAAAAATGCTTCATTTCTCATGATCTTTCCGAATATATTAATTTTTCATATGATTGTAACATACTGGACTGGTCTTTTAAACTTTTATTTCAAGTGTTTCGTAAATTTATGAATGATTTGAACGCCCAAAAACAAAACAAATATCATGTTTCCTTCCACTTTTTGCCCAATAATATTGAGTAAAATCATGTTTTGATCTTATCATTTGTTGGTGTCTACTCATCGAGTAAACAAATACATAGTATATAAACTTTCAAAATCATGTTAGATATTCTTTGATTATTTAATTTTATAATTATTTTTCATTTTAATCATGAACGACCCAGCACCATATAGTGATGATCAGAAAGCTATAGATGAAAAGAATAAAATTGATACGTCCAAGAATATAACCTTAGAAATGGCCAAAAATGGTACTGGTAAGTATGTTCAAATTTGCACTGAAAATTCGTTGAAACAAAAAAAACATTTGATATTTTTATCATCTACCATTTTTAAGCATCAGTTTTTTGTAGCTTATGGCTACAAATTCAAACACTCAAATATTAAAAAAATTTTTAATTTTTAGCTGGTAGGCCAGTTCGAGTTTATGCTGATGGAATTTATGACCTATTTCATTATGGACACGCAAATCAACTTAAACAAGCAAAAAATGTATTTCCAAATGTTTATCTGATAGTTGGAGGTAAGAGACATTTATTTTTATATTTTCAAGCATGTTTATTTTAGTATGTAGTGATGCAAACACCTTGAAATATAAAGGACCAGTTGTAAATAATGAATTTGAAAGATATGAAGTTGTCAGGCATTGTAGATATGTGGATGAAGTTCATAAAGATGCCCCTTGGTTTCCATCTGTTGAATTTTTAAAGGAGTTAAGAGTATGAATTTTTTTACATTGAAAGAAAGGGAGAAAAAATTAGACGAAAAAAATTTTGATGATATATCAAGCTAGACGAATTTAAAAGTTTTCGATGTTGGATTTCTTTTAGGGTTTATTTGTCCCAACTTACCAATTAATTTAGGTTGATTTCATCGCCCATGATGGCTTGCCATATGACGTGTCTGGTGAAGAAGGTATGTATGAAGCTTTTAAACGCGAAGGGATGTTTGTCGAGACCCAACGTACGAAAGGTGTTTCAACTAGTGATATTATCTCACGTATTATTCATGATTATAACACCTTTGTCCGTAGGAACTTAAGAAGAGGTCATCCTAGAGAAGAGTTAAATGTTGGATTTTTATCAGTAAGTTCTTGAAAAAAATTCCATCATATTAAATTTATTATAGGCAAAAATTTACCGCCTTCAAGACCTATGGGACAATTTTAGTCAAAAATTTTCTACTTTGAAATTAAACTAATAGTTAATATTTTTTGAAGAGTTATAAATATTATCAGACACCTTTATGCCAAAACTTTAAGAAAATTAATAAAATTGAAAATACTTAAAAACCCCAGATTTTTCATAGGTCAAAATTTCAAGTTTTAGCCATGATACTCCAGAAAAATTTAAGCAGGCAGAAATTTCTTGCCATGTTTTTAGTTCCTATTTGAACCTATTCAAAATACTTTTCGTTTTTGATTGAGTCGGATTTGCTGAGGTACTTTTCCCATTATGAACCACAAGGGTTCAAAAGCTAATTTTTTGATACATAGCCAAAATTGCCATATTTTGTGTATATTTGAAAAGTTTATAAAAAACACTTAGCTTTCATTTAAAAATTTTTGGCGAAAAAACTTTTAAAAGGCCAAGATATCCTCAAAATACTGTTGTAGAGAACCTATAGGTTACCAGAGGGGGGGGGGGGTACAGTACCCCCTTTATCACTCATCCTCGGACCTTTCGCCTTTATAGTCATTCATCCATCCATCATGAGGGTTCGTGTACCCTTCCAATTCATTCGTCATATAAATTTTTGAAAATTTTATCATGTACCCCCCTGAAAGGCCATTTATCCTGAGGGTCCGGTGTATCCTCCTACTGATAAACTATGCCTACTGGGTCACTTTGTACTTCAAAAAATAAATTTTATTCAAATATATAGTGTCCAAGAAAGCGTTCCTTAAGATCAACAAAAGCCAATAAGATAGTCACATAAATGATACATTTTAAAGACAACAATTGATAATTTATAAAAACAGAATTAAGAAATAATGCCATTCCCCTCTCCAAAAATCGAAAATTTCTTAAGAAATATGCATTTTTTTCAAGCCCCTCGAAACCGCCAAGCCCCCTCCCCAAAACCAAATTCTGGAACGACCCTGGAAAATTTATATAATAATTTTCTTATTAGCTTGAATTTCAAGTAAACCATTTGGGTACAAATTAACAGCAATAGTATTTGTATCAACATCATCAGGAATGTGGCAAACTCTATGAATGTTTCTTGAAACAGAACCATGTTCATCTTTTCGAGCCCCATGACTACCTTCAATCACTAAGTCATGTCCATGTTCATGAGGGCGAACAGAGACCTTAATAATAATGTTATGATTTTTAAAAAATAAAAATATTTATACGTTAATTTCACTTGGTTGAAAAGCAATTGCATCCAAACCAAGTTCCCATTTGTAAGGGCTATTTGTCACATGAATTATACCATTGTAGCTAGTGGGTCGTAAGTGAGGCCAAGCACATTCTTCTAAAGGCCATTGGTGCTTAATTTCGACTTTTCTGGATTCTGTCATTGTAAGCTCAAAAAAATTTTTTTAATAAAAAATTTAATTTGTTAAACATAAAACTGGCTAAAATGGCAATAGTTAGAAAATAAGAATTAAAAAAATTTCTTATATTTTAAATAGAGACCGGTACATGGAAATTTTTTTCTTCATTTTTTTGACAGTTTAATGACAAACATGTAAAAATGTATAGAAACACATTAAAGGTGGGGTTCAACTTACAGCCGGATAAAAAATTTTTTAACAAGTGACCCTTTAGAAGTAAGTTTATGCGAGGAATCGATTGCGCGCATCGAAAAATTCTGAAAATTTTTTTTGGGGGTCAAAAAATGGAAAAATTGCGTCAAAATTAGGGGTTATAAGTTTTAACCCCAACACCCCCGGAAAATTTTTTCAGAATTTTTCGATGCACGCAATCGATTTCTCGTATAAAATTACCCCTAAAAATGATTTTGTTGGAGTTAAAACTTATAATCGAAAACTCTCGAGTACAAAAAATCAGCGCCAGAAACTCTAAAATAGTTGACATACGGCATCTCCTATGAAAAATCCCATAAAAATTGCTTAATAATAACTTGTCAACAAATCCGGTAAAGAAATATCCAGGATAAAAATAAAAATTTCCCGCGTATGTATTCATCTCGAAAAAGAAAAACATCGATAAAAGAGCACTCAAATGGAGCACTCGGAAAAGATAATCAAATAATGCAATTTTGCAAAAAGGGAAAATTTGTTCAAAGGTTAAAAAATTAGAATGTATAAAACCCAAACAGCCCCGTAAAAAGTTATTATCATAAAAGGCATAAATAAATTGTTGCAAAAAGTGATAAAAGAATAATTATACGATAATTTCCATTTATTTTTTATGTATTTGGGTTGATAGAAAATTTCTGGCTTTTAAAATGTTCATGAAGAAGCAGAGTTGAAATTTTTTTAAAAAAATTTCTCTTCGAGGAAGCATACGTGAATAGGATTGCTCAATTCCCCCTCCCCTATCCTGTCGCTCGATTTTAGATGGACACTGTACATTTTGAAGAAATTTCATGTGACTTATATATTTTTTTCATTTTTTAAAATTTTTTTATCAAATATTATTATTTCTGTTAAAAATTCATACAAATTTTCTATTTTTGAGTGTTAAAAAAACTTTTTTTAATTTCATTTTTTAGTCAATTTTAATTAAAATTTTGCAATTTTTTACTGAACTTCAACTAATGAACAATGGAGGAGGAGACCATACATGGGCAAGGGGGGTGTACTGTACCCCCTTCCTAATTCGTGTATCGGGAGAAAAATTAATGGATCAATTCATATTTGGGAAGCCGTCCAGACTGAATTGGTTGCGAAAATTCGTATGAATTCATAAATCGAGCCCAGTACTCCCCTGCTTGCCCATGTATGGAGGATACTGTCTCCCTCATATACCTTTTATGGGTACTACCGTTTTTCGATGCACTACAAGGCTAAAAGATAGCGTTGTTATTTTTCAAAAATTCCTTAAGGGTAAATCAGGTTTTCGCTTAATACACGGACTTATTCAAAAATCATGAAAATATTTTTACACAAAACGGGATGATTTATGAAGCTCTTACAAAAACTGTTTTTGAAAATCTTTTACCGTTGTTGAGATATCGAATTTTCTTATCTGCTAGGTTGTGCTGGGACACCCTCTATGTATGACTCTCACCCAAAAATTGTTCCAGCCATCTTAATTGTCGAATATAGAAATTTCTCTATTCATGTTTGAGGGAGTAGAAAGACATCGAGTTTTTAAATTGACGGGAACTTATAACGCCCTAACAATTCCATATATCCCTAACATCTAACACCTGATAACGCCTAGTATAAGAGAACCCCTGTACCTAAATTTTTCATTTTCAACAATAATCTTTGTTTGAGAATTTTTATCGTAAAAGTAAATACTAAAATTTTTTTGTTGAAATTTAGCTAAATTTAAATAAGTATGATTAACCTCAAAATTCAAAAACGTAAGTACACAGCCTAGAGTCTGCTAGATGATTGTCTATCTTTATTAAAATAAAGTTAAGCGTTTCCTTAGTAACAGATAACCTTGTAAACATTAATCGGTAGAAAAATTAAAATACCTATTCTTTTTAACTTTACAACTTGACCATGTTTGTTTATGTAGGAAAATAAATGCGGAAGTCCAAAGTACTGAATATAAACAAACTTGCATGACAAAAAAACAAAAGATGTAAGTCAACAATTTTTATATAGGCCATCCGCTAATTGTGTTTTGTGAGCATATTACTTAAAAACAGAGAACAAAAACAAGTAAAGATCAATTTTGTTTATCGTTATCGTGTTCGATTTTCTCGAATATAAGAGTTAAAATTATTTGTTACAAAGTGTTTACCTTCGCCGGCAACTCGGTGTGGCGGTATTTTTTTGAAATTGTTTACACAGAAGTGCTTAGAATAGCTTTTTGTTCGGCTTGATCTCGGAAATTTTTTAAGCTATTGTTCATCGTTTGGATTAAGCCTGATAAAGTTATGGGCATTTCATTGTAGTGTACCATATATGATTCAGTTCTCAAAAATAATTATAAAATTTTTTTGATTATAACGCTAGGCTAGGACATTTATTTAATTTAAAATTATAGATGTGTCCTACTTCTTCACTAAACCTTGAACGCTTTGTTGCTACGGTTTCTTATTGCCCTGATATTAAACTTATTCCGTCTAGTCCTAAGAAAAAAGTCTCATTCGCAGATGACTTTGGCGGCAGTCTTGTTACTATTCATTGTATATCTGAAGATACAGAATCCTTTGCATTAGAACGACTGACAATAACTTATGACCCATTTCCAACCAAATGGTTGATAAAACAAGTCTCAACCGAAAGGAATAAAAAGCCCTTCACGGCTATCCCACTTAATCCAAATATTCATTCTAGGCAGATTGGGTTTCAACAACCATGCAGTGACTATATAAGATTCCGCCAAAATTTAGAAGAAAAAAATATTGTTCTAGAAAATGTGATAATTAAATCAAATCCTGATCGAGTTTATGGAAATATTAAAGTAAATTGAGATTTTTTGTTATAGTCTAGTCACAATTTAGTGCTATCTAGAGTAGGGAAAACCAATAAAAATCGTTCGGTTTCGGTCTTTTTTACCATCAGTTTCAATTTTTGTATCGGTTTTTCAACTCTTCGATTTCGGTCGGTTTTTTATCTTTTGATTTTTTCTGATCTTTTTCAAAAAATCGATTTTTTCAAATTAGCCAAAAGGGCTGGTACTTCATGAAGCCCAAAAGTTTTAACGTTGATTTTTGGCGATTTGTTCCTATGTTTTTTAGGGATAGCACTAAATTGAGAATCGATTGAATTGAAATTTTGAGATTTTTAAAAATCATTAACTTTTTATTTTAGGTAAAAAATTTGTCATATGAAAAATTTGTTTTTGTTCGAATAAGCTATGACCAATGGCAAAGCTACAGTGACATTCAAGCAGTTTATAAATATTCAAATTCTGCTATTTTTGATACTTTTCAATTTGAACTGGAAATTCCATCGACTGTCTCTTGTGCAAGTTATCAATATTTATACAAAGATCCAATCGAAAAATTTTAGGAGAACTCTATAGAATTTGCTGTGTGTTACAAATTTTGCAATATGGAATATTGGGATTCAAACAATGAAAATAATTATTTAATATTGTAAGAAATAGTCTATACCAATTATTTATATTAATTATCTGTATATAAACAAAGAGATTTTTATTTTTGTCAATTGTGCCACAAGTTTGTTTTGGTTTTTTGAAATGTTGTTTTTTGTCGCCATTTTTGTAAAAGTCCCGTTAAGCGGACCCCTAGAGGGGGCCCGCTTATCGAATTTTTGGCGGTGGGATACTTGCGGACGAACATTTGCGGACGAAACGTTTGAAAAATTCAATTTTTTCAAAAATTCAAATTTTTTCAAAAAATTCAATTTTTGAAAAGATTGAATTTTTCAAACGTTTCGCCCGCAAATGTCCCGTCCGCAAATGCCCGTCCGCAAATGTCCCGTCCGCAAGTATCCCACCGCCGAATTTTTGAGGGGGAGACCGCTTATCCGATGTTTTCTCTTAGTTACTGTATAGTTTTTAACAGAACATCGGATAAGCGGGTCCCCCCTCCAAAATTCGATAAGTAGGCCACCCTAGAGAGGGTGGCCTGTTTATCAAAAGAGAGGAGGGGGCCGCTTATCGAATTTTTCAGGGGGCCCGCTTAACGGGAGTTCAATGACTATGCATTATTTAGAATTACTTTTAGAAAGTAAAATATGAGTTGAAAAAATTGAGTTGAGTTTGCAGAAGTTGCAAAAGAGTCGTTGAGATTGCCTTTTGCAATCTGGATACCCTGGTTTTATATGCGCGGGTTAAAATCACTCGTTACCGAGATCGTCCGGGCTGCCAAAACATAGTTTAAATAAAGATTTATATTTTAAAACCTTCAGAATCAGATCCGGATTCTGATCCAGAATCTGAATCAGAATCCGGATTCTGAATTTGGATCTGATTCTTAATCCGAATTCAGAATTCGGTTTCTGAATCCGAATTCTGAATCTGGATTCTGAATCCAAATTCAGATTCCAACATCCGGATTTAGAATCTGATTCAGAATCCATATTGAGAATCAAAATCCGGATTCTGAATCCGAATCCAGAATCGGAATTCGAATTCAGAAATTTGGATTCAGAATCCAGATTAAGAATTTGGATTCAGAAACCGAATTCTGAATCCGGATTCAGAATCAGATCCAAATTCAGAATCCGGATTCTGATTCAGATTCTGGATCAGAATCCGGATCTGATTCTGAATCCGAATTCTAAATTTCTGTATCCGCGTTCAGAATCCGAATTCTGGTTCAGAATCCAACATCCGAATTTAGAATCTGGATTCAGAATCCATATTGAGAATCAAAATCCGGATTCAGATTCAGAATTCGGATTCTGAATCCGAATCCAGAATCGGAATTCGGATTCAGAAATTTGGATTCAGAATCCAGATTAAGAATTCAGATTCAGAAACCGAATTCAGAATCCAGATTCTGAATCCAGATTCAGAATTCAGAATCCGGATTACATCCCTTAGATGAGTTTCCTAGAGTCAGGACCTACTTTTTTGGACTATTTTAAACGATTTAACCAAGGTCCCGTAACAAAATATGGCAAGGAAAAAGTTAGTCCTCACAGACAGACACACACACGCACATTTCCCCTTCAAGAGTATAATATAGTAGGACTGTCGACAAACAGAACCATGTTTTTTAGACAACTTTTTCTTTATCCTTATATGTTTTCCTTAAATATGTCCCTAAAGAGTCACATGCTTATGAAGTAGATATGGATCATTTTTCGAAAAAACTCGTTTTCATGTTTTGTCAATGCGCGCAATCGATTTCCCGCATAAAGTTACCCCTAGAGCGATCATTGTCAAAGAAAAAAGGCTAAAAAAATCATGTTAAGTGGGGTTGCTAATCCTTAATAGTACCAAACATTTACACAAATATTTATTGTTAAAATGATAATTTACAAAGTTATTCGACTAATTGAAGATTTTTATCTTCATTACAATAATATGGAACAGTATACTCAAAAAAATAAGGAACAGCATATTCCATTGGTTCATACCTATATCCTGAATCGATGGTTGTAAATGGTGTTGTCGGATATAGAGGATCTGAAATTTAAACTACCAATGTCTTTGTGAAATTTACAATCGTACATGTTGTGGAACTTTTAGTCGTACATGCCTCATTGCTGGTGCTGTTGCAATTTAATATTGTCGAACATGTTGCGGGACCCAATAAAGTTGACACGGGTGGGATTTGTTTTTGAAATAGGGCTGCTTCATTCTTTTTATGTTTCTAAAATATATAGTCCATTTCCGCCGTCAATGGGAAAAAAGTCCAGACGAGATGGCCAAGTGGTAAAGTTCTTGCTTTGCACTCCGAAAAATGAGGGTTCGATCTCGGAGGTCGAAATCAGAAATATCATAATTCAAGATTTTATCATACATACTACAACAGATTAATTCAAGATTTTTTGTAGTTTGTACGATGAAACCTTGAATTATGATATTTCTGATTTCGACTTCCGGAATCGAATCCTCACCCTTCAGAGTGCAAAGCGAGAGCTTTACCACTTGGCCATCTCGTCCGGACTTTTTTCCCATTGGCGGCGGAAATGGACTATATTTTGAAGTTTATATTTACAAGTTTAAAAAAATTTAATTGATTGTTTATTTTAAAAATTACTTCGTCAGTTGTATTTGAGCGTTTTTGAAACTTATCGACACATTTGTTCATTGGCTTTATAGTTTTGTAATTTTCGCAATAAGTCCATAATGAAGCACGCTGTTCAAGTACTATGACTCTAACAAATTCCTTGTGGATCGATAAATTATGGCGTACAGAGTTCTAAAATTAATATTTTTGTTTTCGATTTTTAACCAGGGGGCGAAAAGTTGGTACCACCTGCCACCCCGGGTTGTACCACCCACCACCCCGGTTGGTCAGGAAGCGAAGGGGTGGTACCACCCACTTCCACCCCACCACCCCGGATGGTACCAGCCATCTAATTTTTTGACTATATTGAACTAGTTTTTTTCAAAAAATTCAAACTTTTTTTCAAAAATTTAATTTTTCGGATTCTGATTCGGATTCCGGGGTGGTACCACCCCTTCGCCCCTGACCACCCGGGGCGGGGGGTGGTGGTGGGTGGTACCAACTTTTCGCCCCTGTTTTTAACTCACTTTCCAACTTTTTACTGATTCCGTTCCCTTTAAGGATTGAAAATGAGGCACATTTTCTTCAATCCATATGTAAACTAAACTAATTTTTTACATGTAAATATTATAAAAACTACTTTGATTTAAAGTTAATTTTCGTTCATATGAACTTTTTATGGCAGTAGCAATAAGTTCTTTGTACGAATGAAATCCACATGTTTTTGTCATCGCTGAACCTTTATTGACTTTAAGAACATTTTGATTACTACTTATTTGTGATGTGGATGAATTTTGCAAGTTACTTAAAAATGGTTAATATTGATTTTCGATTTTTTGTGCAAACATACATATCGGATGGCAATCCTATATTGCAATCAAATTCATTGTAAAAATTTCCAAATTTAAGACAATCGTGATCAAAGTCGTTTATTACAGAAGGCCAAGTATGCGAACGCTCTCGAAATAATTCATCTTCGTGTTCAACTATTGATTTCATAATACTAAATTTGATGTTTTTTGCTACAATTATAAGAAAATTAATGAAAAATTGAAACATAGATCTCAAGTCAAATCATAGATATGGACACATGCATGAAAATGTACCCTAACAGTAAATTCGCTCTAGATTGAAAATTCTTTAGATTAGCGAAATTTGTCATAATTTGTATATATTCGGAAAATTCATGAAAAATGGAGCATTTTTTGTTTTTACAGTAAATTCTGA